>LPNX010546081.1:3311-122256 GCA_001517045.1 Pseudotsuga menziesii | reverse complement strand
CCCCCCCCCCCGGATGGCCATAAGCACCCCCAAGATAGTCGGTGCAGACAGTGTAATGCTTATCTACACCAAATACCTAATCCTTTAGAATAGGATAGAGTGTCTATAATGGCTCAAACACAGCCTCAAGAAACCCCCACCTCCCAAACTATCAAACTAACTGATACCTCATGCCGCAAGGATAAATATTCATTTTAAACGGCTAACTACACAATTGTGGGAAAACCTAACCAGGGGAAGACCCTAGTTCCCAAAACATCCAATAAAATCAAGAGAAAGGAGAAACCCTAGTTTGCCTACCTGGAAAGCAAGCTGTGCAGTCAGTGAGACAACCCAAGAACCTCCATGATAAAAAACCAATCAAATGAAATTCGGACAGCTGGGCACGATGGTACAACTCGATTCGACAAGGATGGACTGGATGCGTTTTCAATGAGGATAATAATAAACAAATACCCCGCCTCAATATATAGACCTTTTGGTAAAAAACGGCAAGAAAAAATCCCTATCGATGGTTGGAACCACTAATGCATCGGTGGGATAGTTTAAAAGACAGCCGCAATCGCGGAAGACATATAGACTACGGGTTCCGCGGTCAAATAAATTTTTTTGCGATCGAAGGCTCTAAGTGCTATGGGTTGGTGACTTTAAAACTAAGCATATCCATAGTGTCAGTGATATAAAGCACTAAACGTCACTGTCATCACGTATCGGAGATCATAACCACTAATAACTAACTCATCGAATCCTCAAGACACAAAATACTCTGCAGTGTTGGTGAGACAAACAACAAGGCCTCCGAAATGGCGGCGTCGTAGAAGACTAAAACTCTGACCACTTGTCAAAAACAATCTGATAACGAAAACAAAATCATCGAAAAGCAAAAGGTTTGAGAAATAAAAACCAAGGAATTGGTGAGAATAAGAACTATTCGTCGGCACGTTCTCTATTTTCCCTTCGAAACAACGACGATATAGAAGACTAATGCCTCGATTCACACATCAACATACTTCTGATAGCGATAAGAAAAATCATTGAACAATTAAGAAAATGTTAAGTGTTCAAAATACTTATGGCTTGGAAGCGGTAATATTAGTTCATTTAAACTCTAAAATAACAGAAAAATAATCAATCAATCATCCGACTTCTCAAGGTCAAAAGAAATCAACAAACCTGCTAGACAAAAATAAAAGGAGGGTCCAAATTTTTTTAGAAATTTGGAAAATAGGTCGCAACTACAACAATTGGAGACTACCTGGTGAACATAGATCTCTGGACAACTTCTTCTTTGAGCAACAGACTATTTTCACAATAAATACCAACATGCTAAATTCTTCTAGATGTCTGGATTTCCCAAATGGAAAATGTATGTACTTTTAATCATTGATGATAGTCCAATTTAGGGAAAATGGAAACCAAGATTTCAAATTTGAGGCCAGGGATATGAATTTCATTTTTTACCTCTGTCTTTGGGTAGCTCCCAACTTAGACACCACAGGATCGTAACATATGGTAAACAGAAGTATTTGTTTGTTCCTCATTCCCATGCCATTTTTCACTTTTGTGCTTTTGGAATTATTTGTCCTTTCTGAGTCCTCCTGCATGCCTTCTTTCTGAATTTTTTATTCAGGCTCCTCTATCCATAGTGTCCTTTTGTATGAGAGATGTATTGATTTTCAGCTCACAGATGGAGAAGAAATTTGGAAATCTTGTACTCATATTGTTCAGTACTTTGTTTTGATACATATTTCTTTCTTAGGAGATTTTGACTCTTATTTGCCTTTTTGGATTTCAATTCTTAGCATGGGATCATTTATATATAATATACTGTTTACCATGCTTCCTCTCCATGGGTCTTTGCTGTCACCCCCTTAGACATTTCAAATGTGAAATGGATGGAGCCTAGAAATAGTATTCCAGATCTTTTGAACCTGATTTATTTTACAAGGATTAAGTAGGACTTCAATGTGTTCATATCCATTTATGAAAATTGCTAAACTAGAAGAAGTTCTTTCAAATAAATCAATATTACATAGTCTTATAATCAAGGATTTTGGTTATTTCAGAATTCTGATGGACTCCATGCAACCAAAAGTTTTGCTTCTTTATCAAAATAAACCAAAATCTAACTAAAACAAAACCAAATAAAATAAATCCCAAACAACACAAAGTAATCAGTTTATTTATGTACAAGATAACCAAGAAATAAAAATCAGGAAAAATAAGGTTTAAGAACTAAACCATTAACTGGTAAGTTCTCTTCCCAACCTTGTAAATCTTGTAACTTGTAAGTTGAGGGGCCAAGCTTGGCTGCAATCTGAAAAGGGCCTACCCATAACTATTGAAACTTAGTGTGCTTCCCCTTTTCATCATGTGGATGATCCCACTTAAGAACCAGATCTCCCACTTCGAATTCCTTGTTTCCAGCTTTATGCTTATCAAACCAACATTTCACTACTTCTTTTTTATGCTTAAATCATTCTTTGGCTTTGGACCTAGACTCTTCTTACTTCAATTCTAATCTATAGGATTTCATTATCGGTACCTCTAGACACTTGAGCCAATATGGAAGAAGGTAACATAATGTTGGGAGGAAGAATAGATTCCTTTCCGTAAATAAGAGTGTATGGTGACACACCTAAGGAATTATTGGGTGTGATTCTATGAGCCCAAAGAGCATTAGGTAACACTAAGTGCCAACTTCTCTGATTTTCTATCATGGTTTTCTTTAGAATTCTAATCAAATTCTTATTTGTAGATTCTGCCAAACCATTTCCTTGTGGGTAATAGTTTGCAGAATAATGCAACTTAATTCCTCTTTCATTAGCAAAAGCAGTTAATTTAATAGAAGAAAAATAAGTAGAAATATCAAAAACCAGGGAAATTGGAATCCCAAACCTGGTCATAATGTGATCTTGTAAGAAATCCATGACTGCATCTTCATTCACTTTGCGTAATGGAATGGCCTTGACCAATCTGGTGAAGTAGTTAGTTGCCGTCAGAATGTATTTGTGCTTCAAGGAAGAATTTGATTTTATCTCTCCAATGATATCAATCCCCCATTGCTCGAATGGTTCTGTTATCATCACTAGTTTTAAAGGCCCTGCTACTTTGGCTTGTCTTCCAACACACCTTTGACAAACATCACACTTTTTGACATGAGCATGAGCATATTTAAACAATGTGGGCCAGTAATACTCAGCTCTAAGAATCTTATGGGCTATTGTATGTTCGGAAAAATGACCTCTTGCAGGCCCATCATGTAATTCTGTTATGACCTTCTTTGCATCTTCTTGTTCTAAGCACTTGAGAAGAACTCCATTATAATTCTTTCTGAATAATATTCCATCAATGATATGATATGAAGCTGATTTAAGGTGTAATGCTCTTCATTGTTTGGAATTCCAATGTTATGGCAAGTACCCTTCTTGAAGGTAATGAACAAGGTCTCGGTACCAGGAGTCCGGAGCTGTGAATAAAGGACATACATCCACCATATGTAACTCAGCTTCATTGTATTTACCTTCAGCCATTAGTTTACACACTCCTTTCCCTTTAACTATAGATGCTGGTTTGAATTCAAGGTCATATTCTTGTAAAGTTGTTACCTAGTTGCCTCTTCTTTCTCCTAATTCTTTTTGTACAAAAAGAGATCTAACAGCTAGGTGTGGAACTATTACCTTAGTATGGTTCTGAAGTATGTATGGTCTGAATTGCTTTACTTCTTTGAAAACTGCATAAGCTTGTTTATCAACAGCTGGATAATCAATTCAAATCCATGTAGACCAGCACTCATAAATGATATAGGGTACTCATCTCCCCCATCCTCTTTCTATGTAAGCACTGCTGCCAATGAATCATCGTATGCGAAAGTGTACAAAATAAAATATTTTTCAAAATTTTGACTTTTAAGAGGTGGTGCATGAGCAATAGATGTATTCATCTTAATGAATGCATTCTTCTCCACATCCGTCCATTTGAATTGTACACTTTGTTTCAGCATTTGCTGCAAAGGTTTGACAATTTAAGAAAAATATGGTACAAACATTCACACAAAATTAATTGTCCCCATGAATGATTGCATACCTTCTTTTTTATGGGGTAAAGGGATCTATTCTATGGATTTAATCCTTTCTGGGTCTATGGAGATCCCTTTCTTAGAAACAACATGACCCAGTAGCTTTCCTTCAATGACTACAAACACGCATTTCTTAGGATTAAGTGAAATACCATATTTTCGACAACGCTCGAAAATTTGTCTCAGATGGAATGCATGTTCCTCTCTCTTTTTTGCAAATATTGTGACATCATTAGATATACCACAACACTAAGGCCAATCGAACCGCAGAAAGCTATATCCATGGCCCTTTGGAAAGTAGCTCCAGCATTGATGATTCCAAAGGGAATTCTTCTGTAAGCAAAAGTTCCCCACTTTGTTCTGAATGTAGCTTTAAGTCTGTCCTCTTCAGCTACTAATACTTGATTATAGCCAGAGAATCCATCTAATAATGAAAATAATTCAGAACCTGAAACCATATGCAATATCTGTTCCATGGGTGGAACTGGATAGTTATATTTATCTGAAGCGGGATTGAGGTTTCTGAAATCTACACAGAGCCCGATTTCTTCGGATTTCTTTCTTACTGGAACCAAATTCGAAACCCATTTCGAATGTCTGACTTTGAATATAATTTTAGCATCCAACAACTTTTTTACTTCACTCTGAATCAAAGGTTCCAGCTCTGGATGCATCTTCCTTAAAGGCTGTTGGTAAGGATTAACACTAGCTTTAATCGGGATGACATGTTGTATAATCTTTGTGTCATATGTTTTAAGCTCTTCATATGTCCAATCAAACAAATCTTTGTATTGTTTGAACAAACTAATGAACTTACTCATTTCACCCGGAGAACAACACTTTCCCAAATTTACATATCTAGGTTGAGCTTCAGTCCACAAATATATTAGCTCAAATTGCAAGGATGAGCTATGAGTCTTGACATTCACTGGCTTTCTGAACTTATTGTTTAAGTCAAACATTTGTTCCAAGGTTCTCACTCCCTTAGGAATAAAATTCCCAAATTTTAATTCTTCTTGATGTCCTTCATCATCTATTATTGCTCCTTTAAAAGTCTCATCATTCATCAAGCATTCCAAAACTTGTTGATCATCGTCAAAAACCCATAAATTGGTGATCATATCTGGAACAAAAGGCTTGAAAAGTAATTCAATAGAGCATCTATTATTAGAAGGTACTAGCCTTGCAGCTGAGGTAGCTAGTAAATCTACTGCTGCATTCTTTAATCTAGGAATGGATACAATATTGAATGCATGAAAGTATATAAGCAAATCCCAAACTTCATTTTGATAGGCTTTTAAATGTGGTGAAATATAGTGTATCTTATTTTGAATTTGCTTAACAACAATTTCATAGTCTCCATATACTTTCAGATTTTTCACTTTTAGTTCTATTAACTTTTTCAATCCCTGAACTAGTGCTTCATACTCGGATGTATTATTTGTACATTCAAACTCTTATCTACAAGAAAGAAACTGTTTATTTTTCTTTGGATCAATCAGGACACAGCCAGCTCCTGATCCTTCCAATGTTTTAGATCCATCAAAATAAATGGCCCAAAAAATATCTACTTCTACTGGACTTGAATTAAAAACTTCATTTGAAACTAAATATATTATTTTACAGTCAATTCATCAGCCCATGAAAATTGAAGGAGATCGGGCTGGGTGTCAGATAAACTATTGGCTTCTTCAGCTTGGTAATTTCCCAGTTCTAATTCAATGAAGTAATTTCCCAACACAGAATCACTGGTTCATTTTTTCCCTTCAATTGAGTAACATTGTGCTTCATCTGAGGTTCTCTTAATATTTTTATCTGATTGGGACTTCCCTTATGAGGTAACCACATATGTGACTAATATGATGTGAAGTATCGATTTAGCCTTGTCGACCAGTATTGACTCAAAACAAGTCCATAAGCATTTGAAATGTCTGCAACTACAATATCAATGTATTGACATACCTTCTCATTTGCAGATAAGCGAATCGGGACATCTTCCATTTCTCCGACTACTTTCACACTTTTTCTGTCTAATTAAATAACCTGCCAAGTGGATGGTTTAGGCTGTCCATTAATTCTCTCGCATACTGAAAGTGGCATAACATTGATTGATTCCCCTGAGTCTACTAAAAAATTGTGCACAGTATAGTTGAAAATCTCAAAAGTTAGGAGAAATGGTGGGGTTCTAAACTTAGACTTACCTGCCATGCTTTCTTCACCAATTTCTTCTTCAGGTTGGTTGTTAGTGGGAAGCTCTTCTTCTAGTACTTCAAGTGATTTTAACAATTTTTCTTTCTGTTGAGGTACATTACACATTTCAAATAATGAGATATTTGCCTTAGCCTTTTTAATGTATTCCACAATATCATACCCCATCTCAGGTGTTTTGAGATTCTTCTTGACATTATCAACCTTGTCTTCAATAGGCTTAATAGGTGTGTTAATTCTCTTAGGATCTTGACTTGTGATGGTAAATTTGGGTATTTAATTAGTTGTAGTGTTCTTCTATACCTTCTTCATATTTTCATGAATTTTCTTGTTCTTCAAAAGTATGGAATTGTCTTCTTTTAACAACCTCTGACTTCTTGTTGTCACATTTGTTTCTGATGTTTCTTCTTGTTTTAGAAAACCTTCCTCTTTTGTATCAAACATTGAGACATAGTCCCATAAAACTAGAGCATCCTCTTCTTGTTTTTTTGTGGGTTGATTGTCATTTTCTTCCTCCTTATCAGTTTCTGTTAGTTTGGAGTCCAATAACTGATTCATTACTAATGTCATAGAATTTATCCATTGGGGGAAACTCCTCTCAGAATGCAGTTGGTGATGAAAGGTGCAAAAATTATCCATGCCTACATCAGTTAAATTCATTGCTGCAGGAATGTGTGGAGGTGGTTTAGATTGATTGTTGTCATCCCTCCTTTTATAGTAAGGCTTATATGATTTATTAGCTTCCTTTTCTTTTTCCAAATATATTACTCTGTTGGATATCTTATGCATCATCTTCACCCTCCCTTCAAAATCCTGTGATCACTCATCCTTAGGCTTAGTCAGTAATAAAGGTTTGTTACCAAAAGTTTTTTCTTCTGACTGTACAAGATAATTTTCTATGCTCTCCATCTCAGCCTCTATGCTTTCAGCCTCTTCATATGTTTCTAATAATTTAGGTTTGAGAAATATCTTAGAAAACATCGCCAAGTCATGCCCTAGAGCTGAAGTATAATATTCAATTAGAGATTTTTCAGATGGCTTATCAGCTGCAATAATTTTTTTAGATAAGTAGCAAATCTTTGAGTGAGATTATGCACCTTTTCCTTCCTTTCTTTCTTTAAAGCTGCATGACTTTTCTGAACTGTATATTTACTTCTAAATATTCTCTCAAAAGTGTCCCAGTCTGTGATTGAATTTGCAGGAAGAGCAAAATACCATGAGGCTGTTGCTCCTTTCATGGTGTATGGAAACAATCTATAGACCACATCTTCATGCTCCACTGCTTGTAGTCCTTCTATAGCCGAGTGAAAACTTTGCAAATGATCATCTACCAGATTTTTTTCACTTGGGTCAAACTTAGGCAACATCTTGTCAAAAGCTTGAGGCAAATCATGCAAGGGAGCTTCCATATTTAAAGGTGACCTAGCCATCCAAGCAGGTGGTGGATTCGGTTGGTTTGCATTTACATGAGCCATGATTTTGAGTGGAGAATGAGGTGGTGACTGAACAAGGGTTCGACAAGGTGAACAATAACGTGAATCTGGACCCAATTTATTCAAAGGTTGGTCAACTTCGTGTAGGGCTGCTTTTACCAATTCTTCAAGGTCTTCTACCAACACTGAATCTTCTAATTTAGGGTGATATTTCTTCTGATATTCTCTTCTAGGTAAGACAGAAATAATTGGTAATCTTCCAATATTCTTCGCATATGCCCTAGTGATTCTTCTTAAATCGTTAACCACTTCATTATCTACAGGATATAGATACCCTTTCTCTTTATATTCAAGAGTGGATGTGTGAAACAAACTACTTTCAAAACTGTCACTAGTGGAGTAATTTTGAGGAAACAAGTTTCCTCAGCCAGCCATGCACTAGTGGCCCTCCTTCTAATGCCAAAAACTATTAAGGCCTGGAAAATCACAGGTAACAATAGTTAGGGATTCTCCCCAATAAAATTTCCCAACTAGCCCGTTATTGTTTGGTATGGGGAATCTGTCCGGTTTACGGTACGGCTACCATAGTTCAAGTAACAAATTAAAAGGTTTTACTGGTTACAGCCCACTCCACCGTTATGATGTGCAAGTGCCTATCTAAAATGCAGATTGATAGAGATAACAAGGAGTGTCACAATGTGATGCGTAGGTTCTTACCTCTCGTCTTAACTCTCTCGCATCTAAATCACACATAGTAAGAAACTAAATATTACTAACTAACCTATCCCTAGGGAGTAGAATTAATAGTTAACAATGAGTAATGTACTTCTGCACATGTATTATGAACAATTACAGATAGCTGTTATTTATTTCAAAACACATGAACATTATTAAAAATATGGACAATAGGATAGCTTATTGTTTATGACAACCTTCATTACTCGCAGTGGAAATTTCACGAAGTAAACTATAAGACATTCATAACATAAATAGAAATGCATTGAATTAGAATGATCTCATAGTTAATGGACATAAGATGAAAACGAAATAGTTCACATTCAATTGATCCTTAGAAAATCATTTGAGACATTCCACCAAACTTTCTCCAGCAGAAACTTGTAATTATTTATTGCAAAAGGAAATAGTTCTTCTTACAATATCTCTCAAAAATTGCTTTGGAAAGAAGTCCTGTCTACATCTAACTCTCTTATATTTATACCAAAAATCCTAGACCTATGGGTTTCCCCCAAATGACTTTTGGGCTTCCCCAACCTTTTGATCCCAAAATTGTCTCGTAGTGAGTGCTCAGGATTCATACAATATATTACATTTTAAAACAAAACTTAATAGAACACTTTTATGAAGAGGGCCCCGCTTGGTCATTAATGAAATTTTTCCACGCCTAGGCCTCTACTGCTATGCTTTCAAAATCAGAGGGTTCAAGGAAGAGGATATTTATCTCATACTTAGCAACCTGATTCTTAACCACTTCTATTCTCGCTGGACTCAGGCGCAGCTGGTATTCTAGTAAGTGGATACTTCCCGCTGCATGAGCCACAACATTCTTCAAAATCTACTCATCTAGATCCTCGACTTGTTGGATCTCCTGCTCATCTTCCTAGTACCTATTCTATATATTTTCTATGAACATCTCATGTTCTGGTATCGCATTCAGTCTTTTACCTACAGAAACCTGGAATCTATTGTATATGACTAGCATTATTCTGTAGTATTCAACACATAACCCTTTAGTTTTCTTTACCGTCTTCTTGAATTCTTTGGAAGTATTTATTGCAAACTCCAATAAGTCATAATCCTGCTTTAAACTATGTCAATATTTAGCTGGTAGATCCATAGGGGTTTCCTCATTTTTCTTTATCCACACTATCCTTCCTGTCAGGACTTCCAAAATATCTTGAAATATGTCTACAAAATATGAAGTGGTGTCCAAGATTTCTTCTAATCTGCTATCTATTTGTACACTATTACACCTTTATTCCTCAATGCGCATTTGCAGATGATGGATCTTTCTTCTCTGAGTTAGAACATGCTCCTTCAAAGGCTGGACATTCGCCTTCTATTCCATACCATCTTTCAGTGATGCTATCAATGAAGCATTCCGTCCCTCAAAAAATTTTACCTGCATTTGATATTGTTTCCCCTTTTCTTCTATGGCAGCCTTCTCTAATTCTAACTCAATGACCCTGTTTTACAACTGGACCTTTTCAGAGTTTCGTAGGACACTTGAAGGTCATTTTTCTCATTTTTCAGCATTTGATGCTCTAGATGTAGCCTCTATAATTCTGTTAACCTGTTCTGAGCTCCTTTTCTATTTTCTCCACAGAAAATTCTAAGCTCATATTACTTTCCTGTAGAGTCTAGAGTTCTATCTTCAGAGTCCTCACTTCATTCTGCATATCCTCAAAATTCCTCTTTAACTTATGACCTTCGTCCCTCTCTTTCTTCAAAGTTTCCTTTAATTGTGATGCATTCTTTTTCGATTGCTCAAGGTATGTCATAATCCTATCTACATTGTCTTCAGTGGCCTGGGTTAAGGTCACCCTAGCTCTGGCCGTCAGTCGTGGATCTGCATCTGTTCCATACACCATAGTTTTCTCAGTTATCATCTTTCCTGATTGTCCTCCTGTTTCAACCTTGTTTTATGTTCTTTTGACAATCCTTTTCTTCTCCTTGTCATAGAAAATGGTGTTGAGATCGGGGACCTCTTGTCCTTCTTTCTGCATGAAAAGTATCAAATTCATTCAAGAAAACACAGCTTGCCCTTCAGTGCTTCCAGAAGTTGCAGCAGGCTCTGGGGAATCAAGATTATCTTGTCCATGTCCTTGGTCTGTATGATCATGTTCATCCTGTGTATCTATCGGGTCAGTAGTCTACTAAACTTTCTTAGATCTGTTAATCTTAGACCCTCACTTTCATCTTGTCTTCTGTGCGGTTTTTCCCTTTCCACCTACAACGGTGATTTTCTATTTAAATCTCTTTTTTAATGCAGTCATATTCTTTGCATTTCTGAAGATTTCTTCATCCTTGTCCCAGAAATTTGTGTATTCGAAATAAAAATTTGCTTCCTTGCAATGCTCTACAACCTTATTTTGGGATTCATTCCAGTGAAATTTCATCTCACCAACATGGAAGTGCTCCAACTCCTACACGAATTCTGCAGTTAGTTTCACCTTTGAAAATTTATAACTCCCCACCCAGAAAGGTATGGTAGGATATGTTTCCTTCTTATGTTCGAACAAGAAGCTTCCAACACCATCAATGTATACCTTCCTGACTGCTTCTTTATGTATCAAATAATTAGTGGCGTATTTAGGGAGTAGATAAGGTGCCCTAGAGCCACTATATAGCCTCATATACATCCCCTCATCAATCAGATAATAACTTCCATATTTTTCAATAACTTTGAATGCTTCTTCTGACATGTAGTTGCATTCAGTCAGGAAAATCAGGGTGTATAAAGGCATGATGAAGTGTTCACATATCTCTTTGTAGTGGCTATAGTATTTGTGTGCCCAAAATAATTTGTATGTAGTGTATATAGGGGTCCTATCCCTATCCCAATTACACCTCAAGCATGGAAAGGACTGGGAACATAATATACAATCAACTAAGATAGATCTCATCTAGAAATTTGATTTCTTCTATGATACCCTTCCCAAAGCTGAAGATATGCATGCTGAGAGGCTATTGGATACTATGTTTTCCCAATTGAATATGGTCCCTTTAGTGGCCACATAGAAAATGATTAGTATCCATCCCAATTTGAATCTTTTTCTGTGAGCTCTCCCAAAAATTCTATTCAACATCAGTTCTATAAATCTGTAAGGGGTTCGGATAGTGGCTATATCATATTCTCCTGATGGCTTGGTTCAAAATTTCTTCCCTGGTATCATCATTCTTTTGACAGTTTCAACCAGGTCCAAATTTGTCTCCTTCAACCAGCTTTCAGTTAAGTAAATTTGAG
The DNA here is from genome assembly GCA_001517045.1 of Pseudotsuga menziesii. Taxonomy (NCBI): domain Eukaryota; kingdom Viridiplantae; phylum Streptophyta; class Pinopsida; order Pinales; family Pinaceae; genus Pseudotsuga; species Pseudotsuga menziesii. Next base: position 110,552 of record LPNX010546081.1, on the reverse strand, counting down.
CAGGAGGTAAGTGATATGCCATTGAGACATAAGTAGGACTGTATACAACATATCCCTATTTGGAAGTATTTTCTAGGATCATTGTAGTTACATCTACCATAGGAAAAATTTGGCTGATCACCTCTGAGCAGGGAAAAAACTTCGGTCTTTTGGCTACCTTCATAAGAGCCGACTTCTCGATATTTGCATAAATAGTCAGTTCTTCAAATCCTGCATCAGGCACATTCTGATTTACAATCATCCTGTATATTTCACCCTATTTATAATCAGGCTCTACCCCATTGGTAGCTTTGGTATCTTCATATATGTATTCCACCTTGGTGATGATTTTAACTTCTGGTTCTACCTCGGCAACAGGAACCTTCTTCTTTTGTCCTTTAGACATATCTCCTTTGAAATAGTTACCCTATCATAAACACCACATGTTCTTAGACCATTTGAGCTTTTAGTTAGTGTTTCAATAATGAAGAAAAATGTACAACCTATTTACCTCTTCCATATGCATTCTCACAGATAAACTATATAGAGTATTAATGCATAAAACAAAATGACAAGGCAAAATAAATCTTCTTAGTCCACTATCTGCACTAAAATGCAACCCTAATAGAAAATGCATCATTTAAACTGGACCGCATTCTAACTCTTCACTAAACATGAACCACCCTATCAGTACGGCTAATATTTGAAATGTGAGACCCTATAGAGTGCTCTCATCGTGGGAATCCCCAACTTGAACGAAAATAAAAAACCCTTCGACGTCCCCGAAAATAGGGTAAAATCATATGAAAACTCAAAAAACTCCCCCCCAAATGGCCATAAGCAACCCCAAGATAGTCGGTGCAGACAGCGTAATGCTTGTCTGCACCAACTACCTAATCCTTTAGAATGGGATAGAGCGTCCATAATGGCTCAAACACAAGGTCAATAAACCCCCACCGCCAAAACTATCAAACTAACTAATACCTCATGCTGCAAGGATAAATATTCATTTTAAACGACTAACTACACAATTGCGGGAAAACCTAACTAGGGGAAGACCCTAGTTCCCAAAACGACCAATAAAATCAAGAGAAAGGAGAAACCCTAGTTGGCCTACCTAGCAAGAAAGCTGTGCAGTCAGTGAGATGACCCAAGAACCTCCACGATAGAAAACAAATCAAATGAAATCCAGAAAGTTGGGCACGACGGTATAGCTCTATTCAACAAGGACGGAGCGAACATGTTTTCAACCAGGATAATAATAAACAAATACCCTGCCCCAATATATAGACCTTTCCGTAAAAAAAGGTGGGAAAAACCCCCTATCAGAGGTCGAAACCACTAATGCATCGGCAGGATAGTTTACAAGATAGCCGCAACAGTGGAATACATACAGACTATGGGTTCTGTGGTCAAATAAAAACTTCAGCGATTGGAGGCTCTAAGCACTATGGATCGGTGACTTTAAAACTAAGCATCTCCGCAGTGTCGGTGATATAAAGCACTAAATTCCTCGTCGTCATGTATCAAATATTGAAACCACTAATAACTAACTCATCAGAACCTTGAGACACAAAATACCCTGCAGTGTCGGTGAGACAAACAACAAGGCATCCAAAATGGCGGTGTCGTAGAAGACTAAAACTCTGATCGCTTGTCAAAAACAATCCAATAGAAAAAAAAATCATCGAAAAGAAAAAGGTTTGAGCAATAAAAACCATGGAATCAGCGAGAATAAGAACTATTTGTCGGCATGTTCTCTATTTTCCCTCTGGAACAGCAGCGATATAGAAGACTAATGCCCCGATTCACACATCAACAGACTTCCGATAGCGATAAGAAAAATCATCGAACAATAAAAAAAAGTTAAGTGTTCGAAATACTTATGGCTTGGCAGTGGTAATATTGGTTCGTTTAAACTCCGAAACAACGGAAAAATAATCAATCAATCATCCAACTTCTCAAGTTCAAAAGAAATCAACAAACCTGCTAGATAAAAACAGGTTGGGTCCAATTTTTTTTAGAAATTTGGGAAACAGGTTGCAGCTGCAATATGATCCAAGTCACTTGTCTCTTGGCCTTCCATATGCCTTGAGATCGCTTGTATTTGACCTTCCATTACCCCATTGAAGCACTATATAAGTAACCCTTTGGATACATTAAAAGCAGAGAAATTGAAGAGCAAGAAAACTATAGTCCATTGTTTCCATAGCTTATACTTGAGTCTGCATCCCTTTGTCCCTTGGAGCACTTGGTGTTCTTCCCAAGATTTCCTTTGCTTGTGATATTTCTATCGAGAGATGGAGGTTTGAGGTGGTGGAGGCCCAGGTGGAGGACTCAATTTCTCCAGTTCATAGACATGCCGATAGAGGTTGTCATTCTTGTAATCTCTGATTTATATTAATAGAAATATATTTTCCTGTCCAATGATGTGAATTTAAATGAATATTGAATCCATGGATGCTTTTAATTGCTTATAAAGTATTGATTATATATGCTAGAGTAGGTCTAACACCATTATATAGCATGCTTGTCTAGTTTGCTAATTGTTGAAAGAGAAAATTGCTAACACAAGCAAGATTGAAAAAGCTCAATGGGGATCTACATCAACTGTCTAGAATAAGGTATGTTTTGAGATCCTTTAGTGTTAGATGTTTAATTTCTCTTACATATTGGGAAGGGATTGATTTCTGTGGTTACTCTGTCTGTTGTGGTACCCTAAGCCATAGGAATTTTTTTCTATAACAAGGAATCCTCCAAGTTCTTGACCGTATGCATCAGTGCACACCACAAATCCTTTTTCGGGTATACAATTTTCAGAATGGGTGCACTTATGAGAATATTATTCAATTGTTGTAAGCTTCCCTCACATTTAGGTGTCCATTCAAATTTCATCCCCTTCCTTTGCAAAGAAGTTATAGGATGTACAACCTTGGAGAATCCTTAAATGAATCTCCTATAATATCTTGCAAGTCCCATAAAAGACCTTACATCTGTCACATTCCTTGGAGTTGGACAATTCATGATGCCCTCAATCTTTTTAGGGTCCACAGATATGCCTTCATCTGATATGATGTGGCCCAAGCAATGAATTCTATCTTTATAGAAGTCACACTTACTCAACTTGGAATACAACTTATGCTCCCTCAACAGTTGCAAAATAATTCTTAGGTGTTCTTAATTCTCTTCCTCATTCTTACAATAGATAAGAATGTCGTCAAGGAAGACAACAACAAATTTGTCCAAATACCTACTGAAAACACTATTCATAAGGCATATAAATGTAGCTGGTGCATTTGTGAGACCAAATGGAACCACTACAAACTCATAGTGTCGATACCTTGTTCTAAAGGTTGTCTTATGAATGTCTTCATCTTTGATTCTTACCTAATGATAACTAGACCTTAAGTCAATCTTGGAGAATACCTTTGCCCCTCTCATTTGATCGAAAAGATCATCAATTTGAGGTAAAGGATACTTGTTATTCACTATGAATTTTTTCAACTGTCGGTAATCAATACACAACCTAAGTGTACCATATTTATTCTTTACAAATAGAACTGGTGCTCCCCAAGGAGACAAACTCGTCCTGATATACGTTTTCTCCAACAATTCCTGAAGTTGTATCTTCAGCTCTAACAATTCTGGTGTGCTCATTGTGTAGGGTGCCTTAGACACTTGTGCTACTCCTAGCACAAGGTCAATGGTAAAATAAATATCCCTCTTTGGAGGAAGCCCTAGAAGATCATCAGGAAAAACATCCCTAAATTCCTGTAACACATGAAAATCCTCCAACCTAGGAGTTTCATTCTTTGTTTCCTCCAAAACATGGGTTGCATATAAATGGAAACATTTCCTATAGAACTTCTACATCTACATGGATGAAATATGCCTAACAGAAACCACTTTTGGAATGCCTCTTACCTCTCTCAGGTGTCCTTCTTCATCCATGCATTCAAAAGACTTATTGTAATAATCAAGCTTTACCCTATGGGCTTCTAACCAATCCATTCCAATGAGAATGTCATAGGAACCAATTAGCAGAACATTCAGATATGCATAAGATACTAACCCATTCATCTCTAATGGACATTTTTCTACAATCTAACTAACCTTCCTCTTGGTTCTAGTGGCCAGTTGAACTAGCCATGACTTACTATGATTTAATTTCTTAAAAGCAGAAATCTCAAATACTCTAGGAGTAATATAAATGTGAGTAGAACCAAGGTCAATCAAAATAGAAACATATTTCTCAATAATCTTACCTGCAACCTCAACCATAGTTGATTGATGGTCTGCTTGTCGGTCCTCTAACACTGCATCAATCCTAGGGACTGTCCTTGCCACCTGACCAACAGTTTCAACTTCCTAGACGTTGTAAGATGGACCTACATACCCTTCCTCATGAGGACAGTTCCTGCACATGTGGATTCCTCCACATCTCCAACATTGGATAGGTTCCCTGATTTCTTTAGGATCTCTTGGCTTTTCCCCCATCACTATGGTTGGCAAATTTACATTCTCTTATGGTTTCCCTTGTTGTTGGTTCCTGAAGTTGGAAGGTTTGAATCATTTCTTTCTTTGTTCAAACTTGTCATTCTTCTTTTCCTTCCAAGACTTATGATGATCAGGCTTTCCTTTGTTCTGGTCATAACAATACTTGGCCTTTCTAATAACCTCTTAAAGCATTCTAGGCTCATCAAAATCAATTCGGTCTTTGTAAGACTGAGGTAATCCCCTAAAAAAACGTTGGATCTTCACCTTCTCGTATTTGATGTACCTAACATATCTTAACAAATCCAAGAACTTATTGGCATATTCTTCCATTGTCAACTGTCCCAATCTCAGCTCATGGAATTCCTTAATTTTGTCATCATAATACTGGTTAGAGAGGTATTTCTGCTTGAAATACTTCTTGAATTGTTTCCACTTAAGTCCTCTTTCACTGATCCTCTTTACTTATCTGAGGTGCTCCCAAAATGGATGCTCTTCCATTCAGATTGAATATGGAAACCCTTGCCTTCATTTTTCTTGAATCGTCATGGACTTGGAAATACTTCCTCATCCCAAGAAGCCAAGCTTTAGCTTCTTGACTAATATTTATCTCACCATTAAAGGTAGGAGGTTTAGCCTTCTTAAATTCATTGCTAGAGATATTCCTATGGTGCCTCTTTCTCTTGCTCTCATGCGAAGAAGAGTATGAACGCCCACTAGATTCTTCTGAGTCAGCTTCTGAGTCAGATGACTCACTAGGAGTCCTTTTCCTTCTTCTAGTGCAGCTCTTACTTCCTTTGGGATTTACTGTCCCATGCCCATAGTCCATATTTATTTGTAAGTCTGTCAAAATCTGTAGCATGGCTGCATTCAACTGATTCTGATCTTCTTGAGCCTTGACCAATTTTTCATTGTCTCCTCTATAACTCTGCATTTCCACCCTTAGGCTTCTGATGGTGGCAACAAAATATGGTGGGGTATCTTGATATCTCCTTCCATTAGATTGAGTTTCATCATTTCCAAATCTAATGTTCTCACCCATAACATCTTCCTCATACCCATGGGGATACCATATATCATTCCTGCTGTAGGTTCTCATGGCTTGAGCTTAAAAACCCACCTTTCTAATTTGCACTATGACTCTGCAAAAATATGTTAACATACATGTTTGTTAGATACATGTTAATTTTCAAAAATTAAAAACATAGTTAGCTATAATGTTGCAACCAATAGTTCTGGAAACTATTCACATGGCCCATATAGGCCCAATATTGCAACCATTAGCTCTAATACCACACTGTCACGTCCCCATACCCCATAATGTGGATAATTTAAAATTTGTTCTTAAAGAACCTCTTTGTTCTCCTGATAAACATCGGGTATGGATGTTAACCTATTCTCCAACCTTCATCTTAGGATTAGAACCACTATACCAGCCGTTCCTCCCTTCAATTATCCATTCTGCATCCAGAATGGCCATTTCCGAACTAACCTTGGCCTTTCCGCACCTCCGGTTCTGCACTACCGACCTCGAAAGTTGGAAATCGAAACTTCAACATTTTGACGAAGTGTTCCTTCCAAACTTTCACTTCCACACTTCTGATTTCCACCTTTTGGCCTCGGAAGTCAAAAATCATAAACATAATGTGCGAACAAACATTTAACGACATTTTTTCCTTATGCCTTCCGTACTTCCTCTTTCCTCCTTCTGCACTTCGAAACTCAAAAATCGGAAACTCAAATGTGTGAAGAAGCATTTAACAACCTTTTCACCTTTTTCCTTCTACCTTCCGCACTTCTACTTTTCGTCTTTCCACTATGGAACTTGGATCACGAAAACCCAATACTCGACCTTGATCAACTTTCATTCTGCTGCCTTTTTCCTTCCTCCTTCTACTGTGGAACTTGGAAACTGTGAACTTAAAATTTTGACTTAACTTTCTCTGTCCTTTCAACTTCCACTCTTCGACCTCGGACTTTGAAAATCAGGACATTAACTTAGATGGAGTCTTTCAACCACTGTTCCACCTTCTACCTTACTCCCTTCCTCCTTCCATTCTTTGGAACCTGGAAGTTAGTCAACTATTAAATAACAAAAAGTATATCCTTTTTTTTGCCTTCCGCATTCTGCCTTTCTGCCCTCCAGTGTAGAACTCAGGAATCAGAAGACCAAATCTTTACCTTAACCTTTTCTCGGATTTCCACCTTTCTCCTTCCACCTTCTGCAGGCGGATCCCGAAAGTCGAAATCCCACATTCTACACCGATGGAACTTATTTCTCCCACCTCCCACATTACGCCTTTCGCTATGGATCCTGAGATGCAGAAAAACAACCTTTCTACCTAGTTCAAATGCTCCTTTCCGGCTTCCATCTTCCACCTTTCCTAGGTGGATTTCAAAGGGAAAAAACACTAATTTAGGAGCATTCTGACCTCTGTAACAGGATTCCAGCCTCCATGAACTTAGGAAAAAATGAATAAAACCATATACGGCAAAAACATAAATAAAATGCAGTAAATATACATAATTAAACATCTACTTCATCATCATTAAACATTCAATCATGAACAAAATAATTCATAGGAAAATAAATTGCATAAACAACATAACAAGAATACTTATCTTGAAGGATGAAGTTGTCCTACAACTAGATATGTAGCTTCAATGTTCCACCCAACCATAGGCCAACGTTTTCTTTAATATCTCGAAACCATTGCCACCCTTGAGCTGGGAATGACTCGTCACTCCACAAGGAATTAGGGAACAAAAGACTCACACACAACCATATATTTTTAATACACAATTAATCCTGCACCTAGTTTGACTTATCAGACTGTCCAACCAAGACAACACCTAGTTGGGTTAATAGGCCGTAGGATTATCAATCCAACACTTGCAATAGGGACCATCCAAGCCAACAAATGGGTTCACAGGCCCCAAGACCAAACCATCTCTCACAGCTGGTTTAACTAGCTATCCTACCAAGGATTACCCATAAAGCCAATGTGAAACAAGAATCAACCAAACCAAGATCCAATTAGGTTAACAGGCCCTAAGGCCAAGCCAATCTCCCTTGGGTTTATAGGCAGCTCAGGCAGTGGAAAGTTAAAATTACTAGACTAGTGGATCAATCAAGAGCTAAGGACACCTCCACATGATCTATCTGGCATGGCATTCACATTACTTGCATCCCAACATAAGGTAACATCTCTTTCTCTACTCAATAGTCCCTCGGGATATGCCTCCCTTATAGTGCCCTTCAAGGCATGTAGTAAGGATCTACCAGCCACTCTTATCTTATCCTGAGGTTCCTTCCCGCACTTGGTTACACGTCCATTCCTCTTGTCTTCCACTCCTCAGTCTTGCATACCAATCAGAACCAAAACTAGGGTGCACATCACAACAACCACAATGTGGACCTGCAAACAAGATTTCTCACTTCCTAATAGAGAAACCCACTGCGGAAACACCTTCCGCAACTCAGGAGAGTGAAATCAAACCGTCCAAACCATAGACCCCTACTCTCTTGCTTGATAAAGGAAAACACTTGCAGATAACTCATTATGCAGTTTCAAGCAATGAACCAACCCAACAACGGGATTAGGGATGGACAATCATAGACAAAAACCATGGTTCTACAACACAAGTGAACGCACAATGCACATGACGAGTTTGGAGAGCTTGAAATGGTAGAATGAGTGAACCATGATGGAATGGTTCGCGTGACTGATAGAATGACTAAGGAGGAGTGAACAAAACCCAAACACGATCTCCTCTGATGGACAAGGTACACATAACGTGCTTGGTTCCTGCATAAGCAAAAGTGTGGCTTCCACTAGGCTACAGGCCTGTGCAGACTACAGCTTACCATGCCTTGCACTACCCTAGGGATTAACTGCCTCATTTGATTTCTAGAAGGAATTAATGATTGAGTGTAGGGAAAAAAAGAGTAGCTGAGGTTCAAGGATTTTCTCAATGAAATATGGATTAACCCTATAGGATCAGAGGTTTGACCAAATCCCCCCACCCTATCCCTTATGAAATCATGCCCCTATCTCTTTCATGTTGCAGTCCCATAGCTAGCTGTGGCATTTTATAAATTGTGTATTTACATGATATTAAAGAATGCTCTATGCTTTGACTAGCACACTAACCATAACCTTAGGCATCAACCTCGATCACCTATATACAAAACATCTATAAATGGCGGGGCCTTCGCCTTGAGCTCCTTGCCATGATTCATACTATATATATACATCATGTACAATCAAAATATCATGGGGTCAAATCTCGGGTGTTACATTCACTCAAACTTTGTTCTTTTTTAAATATATAAAATATATAAAATATGCATAATACAACTCCCTTGATTTCCACATGAGGGTGGATACTTGTATATCTTTAGGAAGGATTTAAAATTAGCGTGTTCATTCCCATTCTTCGCATCTTAGCCAACTGTGAGGCCCAAAATACTTGATTTGGAACATACCATTTCGAGCATCAACAACACCAAGAGCTAATAAGGTGTAATCGGTTGAAAACCAAAGTAAAAATTAAAAGCGGAATAGATTGTGGAGCTCTATACTACCTGATTATAATTGTGTTAGATAATGTATAAATATTTATCCATGCTCGTCTAACACAAGATATTTTCAAAATTTAGAACACCTTGAGTAGCTTCTCACAAAAACATATCACAAGTCAACACACTGGATTTTTACATGGTTAAAACCGTCAAAGAGGGAAATAGTCCACGATCCTATTCAAACACCTACTTGAAGCAATAATATTATGCAAAAGTAAAAATAATTTTTACAATGATTTTCTCATAATCAATCATCAAGAAAAAGATCATCTATGCTATTTAAATATAGATCATGGAGGAAATAGGTGCTAAGCAATGAATCAATGGCCATTAAGATTGAGTTGAGAATGAACAATCATATCAATCTATGTCTAGAACATATTGTGATAATTAGATTACATATGTACAAATACATACTAAAAAAACACATTTTACCTAAAAAACATCATACCAATATTATCTTAACTAGCTCCTAAGTGTCATAATATCCTAACATGCCCTTTAAGAACAACTTAGGATAGGATTAAGAGATTAATAAAAGAGACACTATAGTGGAAGGAAGGAGGCATTAGATTCTATCTCCCCTTAAAGGAAAATTCCTGAACTCCTAACAGAGATCAAATTTTAGAAAAATTCACTTTTGTAAGAGACTTTGTGAAGATGTCTCCAACTTGATCATCTATAGGGGAAAAGAGCACTTCAAGAATGTGATCTTGAACAAACTTTCTGATGAAGTGCATATGTAGCTCAATTTGTTTTGTAGTGATGATGTTGAACTTTGTCTTTGGAAAGATTGATGGGACTTTGATTGTCACACCAAAGGTTAGTCAGATGTCCTGCTCAAATCCAAATTCTGAAAGGATTTTTCAGAGAAACAAGGCTTCCTGACTTACATTAACTATGGCTCGATACTTTGTTTATGATAAAGAAAGAGGAAGAACTTATTGTTTCTTATAATATCAAGTGATAGTTTGCAACTAAGACTGAAAACATATCTTGTAGTAGAATTCCAATCATCAAGATGTCCGACACAATATGAACGAATGAAACCGACAAACAAAGGAGCCCCCATGAATTTTAATGAGTCCCACATTGAACTATACCAGTGGATATACAATAGAATCATTTTTATTTCTTTCTAAATTTCTTGAGGTTTTTTTCATATAGCGGGAAACAAGACCAACAACAAAGGAAATATCATTATGGGTATGAGTCAAGTATCTTAGAGACTACCAACAAGCTGGTGATACAAGTGGCATCTACTTCGGGTGAAGTGCAAGTGGATTTTTTTTTGAATCTATACTGGAAGGGAGATGACGTTGGTTTAAAAAATTCCATGTGAAAGTGATAAAGAAGGTCACAAACATACTTATACTGAGACAAAATATTCCTTCTTTGGTTTGCTGGAATTCGAGAGTAAGAAAATAATGGAAATGTACTAAGTTTGTCATTTCAAATTTATTCTTAAGGCTTGATTTCACATGTCACTAAAAGTTTATGGTCACTCAACATAAAGAACAAATATGATGTTATGGTTTCCTACTTTCTTGGTGTAAACATTGAGTTCATAATGAGATTTATAAAAACTAGTTTCAAGGAGAAATCTATCCATTTTAGAATACCAGGATCGAGGAGGTTGCTTAAGTCCATGTAGAGATTTATTAAAGTGGCATAAAAGGATAGAGACATTATAAACATAGAAAGGAGGTTTTTCCATGTAATTTGTTCTTACAAATAGCCATGTAAGAAGTAGGAATTGGAATCCATTCGATGGACCTCCCATTTATGCAAGGAGACAAGGTAAAGAACAAGGCAGATGGAGTTCATTTTGGCGACAAGGGAAAATGTTTCATTCTAGTCAATTCCTTCAACTTGGGAAAATATTTTGCAAACTAATCTCGCCTTAATCCTTTAGAAACTTCCACTAGATGCATGTTTAGTTCCATATAACCATTTACATCTAGAAAGTTTTCTTCCTTTCTGAAGTTATATAAGATCCGAAATATCATTTTCCATTAAAGAATGATATTCTTCATTCATAGCTACATCCTAATCTAAATTTCTTGAAGCTTCTACAAATTTCTCTGGATCATGATTCTATAAAACTTGAGCCAAAGGTAAGTGGCTCGCTAGAACTAAGAATGTGTTCAACATTGACCTTTGGGATGAACTATAAGATCACCAACTGGTTCACATGTCATATAGGTCCATCAAGGAATCGATTATTCTAGTGAAACTAGAGGAAAATGAGCAAGAAGGGGTGGATTTTCATCCTCATTGTCATCATCAAAATCCTAAGTAGGAACGTTATTAAGGAAGGTCAGAATAGAGGATGGCACAAGAGCCAAAGATGGCTTGCAAGCCATAGATGGTACAAACATCAAATTAGGCTCGTAAGCCAAAACATTTTCATCAAATTTAATATCTCTTCTAATAATTATACATGGGAGAGTGGATGAATAAGTCTATAACCTTTGACATCTTCAAAATATCAAACAAATATGCACTTTTCAATTTTAGGCTGCAATGCTTTATGTTTTTCATCAAGAATATGAGATCATGCTTCACTACCAAACACACAGAAGTAGTGGCTGACACCTGGTTTAATGTTATTCCATGCTTCTTCTAGTGTTATACCTTTTAAATATTTGGTGGGAGTGTGTTAGACTATGTAACTGGCACAGTTTATGGCTTCATCCTGAAATTGAACAGTCACTTAATCCCTTAACTTAGAGCATACAATTAGCCATTTATTTTAATGTGTTATTCTTTCTCTTAACAACATCATTTTTTATGGTGTATATGGAACATTATGTTGCATTTGAATTCCCTATGAAGTGCAGTAAGCAATAAATTTGTTTTTTACATACTCGCCTCCATTATCTATTCTTAACTTGTGTATTTATTGCACATATTATTTCTCTATAAGGGCCTTGTAGTCCAAAATCTTGTCAAAATATTCACTCTTAATTTTTAAGAAATAAACCCAAGTGCATCTGGAGAAGTCATCAATGAAATTTAATAAATACTTGAAGCCAAAGAAAGAAACAAAAGAAAGAGGACCACAAAAATCATTGTCAATAAGCTAAAAGGGGGCCAAGGCATGCCAAGAGGTAATTTTTTCAAAATTGTCCTGATGATGTTTGTCAAGAACACATCCAAGAAAAGTGACCATATCTACAAGAGATGAGAGGAAGACTAGTCACCATTTTTTGGTTTCATATCTTTTGCAATGAGTAAAAGTTTAAATGGCCAACTCGCTCATGCCAAAGTTTTCTCAATTCATCACTATGAGTAATAGACACCAAGGGAAAAGGTGATGACCTAAAGTTGTGTTGGCACCCCAACAACTCCCCTTTATTTTACACAAAATAAAGGGCCCCCATGTGAATTTTGTAAATATTTAGCTTTCGATTTTCTTTCATTTTTATCTTTCTTGGTTTGATAGGTGGTTACGCGACTTCTTTTCTTTGATATGCCATTCTTTGTGTTGCTTTCTCTTTGGCTTGGTAATCTATGAGAAAAGGACTTGGTGATATAGTTCATTTATAGTTGATCTAGTTTTTTTACTTCCAAGTTGCTTAACAATAATTGCATGCTTTTATTTGAGATCTTCTGAGTTGGATACATGCATTGGTTTGGCTTGGTTGAATCATTTCAACATTTTGACAATCTTGTCTCCTTTTTGGTTTTCAATGCTTAAGTGAATTTTGGTTATTTTTGACAGATCAATTTAAATTATTTAAATGCTTAATTTTCAAATGATTGATATACTCCCTCAAACAACTCATATCAAGGGATTGAACAAGGAGTTTGGTTTTTATTTTCAATGATTCATCTAATCCCACAAGTCTCTAACTTTTAACTAAAATTTGTCTTGCTTTTTTCACAATTTTCATATTTTTGACAAATTTAAAATATTTTAGTTAAGACTTATTCACATTTAGCTCAATTATGTCGTAATAGATCTTTCAATATTATTTTTATGCTTTATTAAAGATTTTTTTACACCTTATAAAGATTTTTTTACACCTTAAATCAATAAAAAAAATTAAAATGTTATTTTTTATTAATCAAGGTATGCTTAGTTTACTACTACAAACAACTATACCCTATACTTTATAAAACTTTCCTTATCTTTTGCATTTCAAACTTATTGATTACCATGTTTAAAATTGTGCGTTAACAAGGATTATTTTAATAATATCTTTTGAAACTTTTAAGATAAAATATATGGTTTAGAAAACGTTTTTTTTTAATATTAATTACATACTTTAAAAATATATATAATATTAATAAGGCATTTTCTTTCATACATTTGATATAAACTTTAGGTATTTTCTTTCATACATTTGATATAAACTTTTGTTGGATGTCGAGATGAACATTTATAAAACACCTTTCCTTCTTATATTATATCCTAGATTTTCGAGCAAGTGTATAGATAACTAAACAAAATCTTAATATGTGAAACATAAATAGCTATTTTCTGTGCAGAGATCTTATATTACTACCATTTGATAATTTACCAATTCATAAGAGAGACCATTTGCATAGTTATCATTTAAAGTGGAAATTCAATGCTTTTTGTTTCGTCAACCCTTTCATAGTGGTTTAACAATTTGAATTCCATCATATAATTCTTTTGAATCTTATGAAAAGGTAAATGCTCTCCGTGTGAAGGCTCTGAAGGCTTTGTTGTACGCTAAGCTATCATCATGTTTTTATCATTAACAAGATTTGTTACTCATGTTAATAAAATAGAGAGAGGAGAAACATAGGAGTAACAATTAAGAATGGTTGAACTGATTATCTATATTCTTTTGAATCTTATAAAAAGGTAAATGCTCTCTATATGAAGGTTCTATTGTATGCTAAGCCATTATCATGTTTTTATCATTAACCAGATTTGTTACTAATGTTAATAAAATAGAGAGAGAAGAAATAGATGAGCAACAACTAAGAATAGTTGAACTGATTATCTATTAGTGTACAATAGTATATGTTACATAATTGACGGTTTTATCCAATACCGACTAACCGATTATGGAACTAACTAACTGAATAGACTAACTAATGAGATTATGAGATTACTATTCTTAACACTCCCTCTTAATCTCAAGAGTTACTTACTTAAGTATGCTATTTTAATAGCAAGATTTTGAAATGAAAATGCATGCTGGTCTATGTCTGTGCCAAGATTACAAACACTTAACAAAATTTCAAAAAAAAAGATTTTCAGCTCTGATTCAAAAACTTTTGGTTTTCAACTCTGAATCATGACTTTTGGTTTTCAATTCTGATTAATGACGCTACTGCAAACTCTGATATTTTTCTTCTTCCAATCTTTTTTATTCATGACGATTATGCAAAACTTTTTTCCGATCTTTCTTCGTCTTCTTCATTTTTCATGAGATTCTATAGGCTTGCTTATGATTACTACTAATGTTCAGTGTTCATCTTTGGGCTTTCAAGATAGTAACTATAGGCAATATATTTAGTCCATCAACTAATCCCCATGTATCGAACACACTTTTTCTTATCTTCGACCTTGATCAAGTTTAGGCGACGGGTACACCTGTCACCCCCGTTACCTCTAGAGGTGCTCTATTCCACAACTTGACAAAAAAAACATCTCTCAGAGAGTATCAAATCCTGTGATATTAGGTGCCTTAGCACTACAAGTATGTCTATTGAGAAAGCATACAACAAACATGATTACAACAAAATAGGGACAAAAACATGCCTATGACAAGACATTATAACATGGACCAAAAAAGACAGAAAAATTGAAAAACTCAGAGGTGTCGGGTACAACCGATCATGCACCTCAACATAACATATGCCCAGTTACATTATTTATGCATCTTTTATGTTTCAAAAACAAAAAACTGTCATATAAGTACCGACTGGGAACCAACCGTACCTTTGGGCCAAACATTGGTACATAAACTGAATTTATGAAAACCCTATGGACATACTTCAATCTACCAAAACATCTAAGTACCATCCACGATGCTTTTCAGTTTGCTAAAAAAATGCTCTAGCTATGGGGTTTATCAAAATCAATCAACACTTTGCTATACTAACACTATGTAAGAATGACAGTTTACAACATATATCAATTAACTTTTTCCACATAGGGAAATCTTGATGCATTCACAAACCTTATATCTCGATCATGTACAAACCTTATATCTCGATCATGTACAAGATGATGTTTCTGTCTTTCATCTTTTATCACTTCTACTTCGGTGTTAATGGTCATTTTTTTTCTTTTCATTCAATGTTCCTTGCTAGAGTTGCAAATTCCATCAATGAAACTATATTGAGTTAGCAAAGCTCAATATTTCCATCTTTAATCTTGACCATATGTATATCAATTAAAATTCAATACATTAAATGAAATCTTTTTATAAACTCTGGCATATTTTCTTGTCACACCAAAATTTAAAAATTTCAAACCTGAAGCATTCTCTCTTCACCGGATTTCTTAACAGCTTCTGTTTGCAGCTTGCGGCAGATTTGCAACGTTCCACCTTCAAATCTTATTTCAAACTGTTTTCACAATTTATACAGCGACAATTTCTCCTTTCAAGTTCTCCTTTCACGATTTGGCTGGGCATATCTATATTTGACTGACTTTTTCTTCTTTTACGGTTTGGCTGCTATCTCTGCTACCCTCTTTTCAACCGATTAAATCACATACCTCTACTACCTTCTTTTCAACTGATTAAGTCACATTCTTTTCTATCAAATATTACTCACTTGATATATTAAAAGAATCCTTATTTTAAATCTAATTGCCTCCTTTTTCTATTGAGAAAATTTGAAAAAACTTACGACATTTGTTTTAAGATCTTCTTTCTCCATCCATTTGAATTTCTTCGACTTATATAGCAAAGGAAACACTGTTTCTCTGAGAATCTTCGAATCAAACTCCTTTTAATTCCATATCAAATTCCTTTTCATTTAGTTCGAGTTTCCATAATTTTTTTTTGAATAAACACCAATGCTCAAAAACAAGATTTTAAATTCCTCAATATTCCAACGGACCTGCGGTTGCTCCTCCTATTTTCACAATTATTTTTGTTATGCAAAAATTTATTCAGCGATTGTTACATACTATTTTTTTACATGCAGGTGACTGCCTCAATCAATCAACCACATTTTTCTTCATAAATTCTGTTATGAAACAGGGCAATTGTATGCAAAAATCTGTGATGGTCAACCAAACCAATAGCTACCTTTCAAATAAAATGATATACCGCTTGAACATTCCCTTAATAACTGAAAAAACTTACGACATATTGCAAAATTCAGGTGTTCAGATGAACATCGATCTTTCTTCAACTGATTGACAACTTTTATTTTGTCTTTTTCTTCACGCACATGCAACCATCTGTTTTCTTCTCTCCTTTTCTTTATACTGGAACATTTGACAACTATTCTCTTGGTCTCATCGTTCTTCATTCTTCATGCGCTCTGAATATTCACGCCAGGGATCGTTTAATGTATTAACAATCAGTTTTCTCTTCAAGTTAGCAGGAGTTTTATGGTCAGTAAGTGGGGGCATACACCAACAATCTCTTCTTGCAACCTAATGCTCAGATACCATGTTGATAAAATGGATAGAGGAGAAACACATGAGTAACAACCAAGAATGGTTGAACTGACAATAATATATATATGTTACATAATTGACGATTTTAGCCAATACCGGCTAACCAATTATAAAACTAACTAAATAGACTAACTAATGAAATTATGAGATTACTATTCTCAACAGCTCATAGTGTTTGCTGGATATATGCATCTTTGCATATTGTTGCCACGTTTGAATAGAATATCGCTTGAGAATTTTCTGGACTGGAATGGAATATCGCTTCCAAGAAAGGATTGTATGCCACCGACAAGAATTTTTTATAAAATTTTTCTTACTAATGCATTTCTCTATATTTTTATTATTATTTCTATTGATATTTGATGTGACTGTGCAGGTTTGTTGGTAAATACGATGAGGATGCCAGGGTGGAGGCTCAAACGCAAGATGGAATGATAAACAAAAATAAGAAAATCGGGTTCCCGTCATTATTCAGAAGGAAAATTTTGGCAACAAACTGGGAGCAAAATAAGGCCAAAATTAAAATTTCGAGACATGGATTTTTTTGCAGAACGAACCCATTTATCTGATACGTGAGGAATTTGCTGAAAAAAGTGAAACATTTGAGAGATATATGAGGTTCTCTAGACACAGGTTTTCCAGTTGCGGCCACAAGGAAAGCCAAAGCCAGTTTAATTTCTGTTTGTTTTATTTCCTATTTAAACAATTGCAGATGTTACTTGGGGGAAGGTCTCTGCAGAATGGAGATAGTTTTATTCTTCTTTATTCTGTTTCTATTTTGTAAATATTTTTGTCTGCAAATAGAATAGAGATGTTGTTGCCAGATGGACGGCTTGATAGAGTGTTTGGAAATTATTTTCCCAAGTTCTGTTTTTCTTTTTCTGTTTGATTCGAGATCATAAGGAATATTTGCTTATGGACTGCTAATTACCTACTGTCTTGTCAATTTTTTCAATAACTTCCGTTATTAAAGGTTTTTTAATGCTATTGGTCCAGATTGTATCATGTTTGATTCAACTTTGTCAATTTATATAAGATTTTCATAACAATATTCTATATTTATCCTTCATTTACAATTATATTTTATAATAATTGTGTGAATTATATATTTTGACTCAAGTCAATATGCATTTTTATGTTATATCAGGTTCATAATCATTTTATTATGTTTATGTAATAATTTGATTGAATGAAATGATTGATTAACTTTCTTTGTATTTTTACAGGTATTTTATCAATTATTTAATATCTTTTAGTTCTGGCATTAAAGTGTGATGTGTTAATTTATTATTATTATGATTTTGAAATACTAATAATTATTTATTATTTTTTCATCAATCACAGTCTATTTACAATAGACTTTGATTTTAATTGTAATTGTGATTAGTTGTTACTGTCATAGTTATTTTTATTAGAAATCTCTATTGTTTAGTAGACTATAACAGCTAACACAAATTCTAATCAGCTCCTGGTCGGGATAGTTTAGATTAATCAAAGTAGACTTTTCAGTTTAGTTAAGTTTTTATATTATTTATAACAGTTGTTAGTTGAGTTTAATTTATTTATTTCTAAGAAATATTTTCAAAAAATCGAAAGACTCACAAAAATATCAGTTAGGAAAAAATAAATTTAATTTCATTTAGTAGCTGCTAAATATAATTTAGCTGATAAATAGATTTGTTTTTACTAATACTTAATATTATAGATCAATATTTACGTTTAGTTTTAATAGTTTTAGATGTATTAATTATAATTCAGTAGCTTAAAGTAGTTTAGATTATACTTTTTTAGGTTAAAGCTTAGATAACTCTCAAGAGAGTTAAAAACTAGTGGTAGCAGGAGCAAAACCTGTGAAAATTTGCTAACCCAAACACACCAAAAGATGTAATAAGCAGCTTGTGTGGGCTGATTTTCTATAGTTGACCTTGCTCATAAGTTTTATTCAACAAATTGTTGAATCTATACAACTTGGTAATATCATCAACAATTTGAGTGGCTAGGACATTATTAGGATATTTGAAATCCTTGATTACAACTTGGTGTGTTGTAAACATTACAATCTTACATTTTCCAGAATGAGTGATTTGATAGACTACCAAAAAATTAAAGGAAATTGTTGGAACACATAATACATCACTGAACTGACCACCATCTACCTTAACTACTCTATATCCTACAACTTCAACAGATGTATCAGCACCAACAAATATATGTTTGGTGTTTATTCATTTAGCAAAACATATGGATTCATCCTTAGCCATGTGATAAGATGATCCAAAATCAATGAGTCAGTAATTTGAAGAAGAGGAAGAAGATGCATTGAAGGAAAATCTAGAATCACGAAGTGCATGTCCATGAGTTGTAGATTTAGAAGATGAATGAAGGTTGATGTTATGCTTATTCATTGCTACTTCCAAGGATACCATCTTTTTGAATCACTTAGATTCCACATGACCATGTTTCCTTCAAAAGTTGCAACGACACTTCGTCTTCTTATGTTTTGATTTGGTTCATTTCTCGTCATTGGAAGGTCGAGATGGCTAAGAGGGTTTGGAACCCTTGTTTTTCTTATTACTGCAAGGATGTTTCTTCTTGGGATTATTGGTTTTGTTCTTCTATTGTGCCACTAAGGCTTTGCTATATGTATCCACATTGTTGATAAGTCCAAGATCCGTGAGCTTATCTTGCTCTCTAATCAAGGAATCACAAATTGATTCAAGAGTGGGTTCTTTATAGTTATTTCCTAAATATTATTTCATGGAGTAAAATGTAAATATAAAAATATAATAGGAAGGACCAAGCTTGGAAAGAATAACATAAATACATTGCTTTCCTGGCTTGAGTGTTTTGCATTCTTCAACTAAGGTTCTAAGGGTTTTGTAATTACACAGGCAATCCTGAATAAAAGAAAAGTCACATGAATTTAGAGAAACCAATTCATTTTCAAGCTAGTGAACTTGAATCTCATTGTAGTTACCAAACACAATTTCCAAATTTTCCCAATTCTTATATAGTTCATTAGTTCCTTGAAGGTGAAATTGTAGCGCATTAAAAATTAATTCCCTGATTAATCCACAAGCTTAATAACAATTATTGCCTTATTTTATTTTGTAATAAGCATCATTGGGTTTAGTTTCTTTCCCTAAGGTAATTCAGTAAAGTCCCCTACTCTGTAGGGCATCGTCTGTACACGATTTCCATGAGAAGTAGTTGGTATTGGTAAACATAATATCACATTAATGACCAGATTCTAATATGCAAGTAATATGGCTTCAAAAGTATAAATTGATGGTCTAGGTGCAAAGATATCGAAAAAATAGGCAGTTAAAGAAACAACAACACTGGAAATGGACTCTAGCTGTTAATGTTATTATTCTTTGAAAACAATTAAGGTTGAATCTAAACAAACACATGGTAAGTATAATATTAACCCATGTGGCCCAAAAAATTCCTCTCTTCCTCAACTTAATCTATTAATATCACTTTACAACAATGTTGCTTTAATTGACCCACTTTTATAATATAGGCGAAGGTCCCTTTTACAATAAACTTAATTTAAATATTGCATGCAAAAACTGAAAGAATGCACAATTTTAAGTGACTCACTTTTACAATAAACTTAATTTAAATATTGCATGCAAAAACTGAAAGAATGCACAATTTTAAGTGACTCACTTTTATAAAGAAAGCAAGATGCACTTTTACAATAAACTTAAAATAGATGTTACATTCACTTTTTAGAAAAAAATAACACCTCTCTCAGCCCATAAATACAAATAAATGTAAAGAAAAATAAATACTTTCATGCATATAACAAAATGGGTTCAAAATCTTGGTCACCAAGGAAAGCATAACTTCATAAGAGCTCTGATTCCATGTTTGAATAACACATGATGTTTCCAAAAGATTGAACACCGTAGACACTCACACAAAAAAATCATAGATCAACACACCATATTTTTATGTGGTTAAAACCATCAAAGAGGGAAACAATCCATGACCCTAGACAAATAACTACGTGAGGCAATATTATTATGCAAAAAAGAAAAATAATTTTGCACTGAGTTTCTCATAATAGATCATCAAGCAAATGACCCTCCATTATCTCTAAATAGAGACCATGGAACAATTGGGTGTTAAGCCATAGAATAATGGCCATTAAGATCGAGGTGAGAATGAACCATCAGATAACTCTATATAGAACATATTGTCATTGCTGGATTGCAAATATACAAATGTGTATTAAAGAAAAACACTTTACTTAAAGATACATTACACCAAGTTGATCTTAACTAACTCCAAAGTGGCTTAATATCCTAACATCCCATTGTTTATGCATATGATAGAAAAAGTGAAGGGCATGAATGAGGGTTGACCACCTCCATTTGGACATTTGTTTGAGGATGAAAGGTGGTTTAAATTGGAGTTTCTCTCCTAGAAAACGCTTCATATTTTTTTTCAGAAATGGATGACAAACCTAATGTCCCAATGAAATATAATTGACTGAGGGAAGCCAAAATGTTCCCAAACATGAGTAAAAAATAGATGGGTTTTCTTAGTGACTTCCTTAGTGTAGGGAGTGAAAACAACCTTCTAGAAAAATGACACACAATGACAAATAGGTAATTATTACCATTGGTGTTCATGGGAAGGCCACTAATCAAATAAAAAGATACGGATTCTAATAGGTGTGGGGAATGGAAATGGTTGGGAGAGTTACATATTTTAGTTGGGAGGTATTAAGGCACTTGAAAGAGTGCAATTTCACATAAAATAACCAACTTTCCTCTTCATGGTAGGCCATAAGAAATAATGTTGTAAGAAATGTTGATTTTTATTGATGCCAAAGTGACCCCTATAAAAAAATGCATGGGCCTCTTAGATGAGAATAATGTCATCATTAGCTAACACACACAACTACTAAAATTTATATAATCACCCATCTTTGATGTGGCCGTATAAAAAGGTGTTTGATTTACCTTGGTTGGATACTAGAGGGCATATAGTATGGGGCCAAAATATAGATCCAAAGTGTATTGTTGCTTCCAGTGATCATATGTACGAACCCTAGCATTGAGGATTGATAATTTCATTGGTGTTTCCATTCTTGTATTGTATTTTTTATAATGATATTTAACACCCTTAGTGAAGAAGATCAAAATTGGACAAGGAAAGTAGCAGCCAACCTTTGGAAAAGTGTCTCCTTTCAGTGTTTTTGAGTCAATTTTGATGTTAAAGGTGAAACTGGTGTCCACTTCTAGTATTAGTCACTAAGGGTGTTAAATATTATTATAGAAATATTACCAAATGATGTTTAAAATGTAAGATTCCCGTATGATGTTTTGTTTATCTTGTACTTTTTTTTTGTTCAAGAAAATCGAAGGAAGATTATTAGTATGCAAGAACATCTCCTTGCGTAGAATATAATGACACTTGCACTCCCATCTCTCCCTACTCCCATCCTCACACTTGTTCTCTCTCTCCCCGCCCCCTCTCTCTCTCTCTCAAGCCACATCCTACACACATATGTTCCCATTTCACTCCCTCCCATGTTGTTGGGCCTAGGATAAGTTAGGAAGAATTCAGATAGAATTGTGCTCTGGAAGATAAAGAATATGGTCGCAAGAGAAGATGTGACACAAGAAAAGAGGCGATAGAATAAAAGATGCAAAAGAAGTCAAGATGTGATTGAAAATAATTTGCGATGAGAGTATTTAGTGATGGAAGAGGAGTTGCAATGAGAGCAGTCATGCCTGAAGGAACTGGGCCATAAGAAGAATCAAGAGGTTGAAAAGGACAATTCTACTGATTGTGGTTAAGGATCCAATTATAATAAAGCACATTTTTGGTAATAAAGAATTATTGTATTTTGGTCTGATAGTGCCTACTATTAGTTGTAACTAAATGTATGAGAATAAAAATGACAGCCTACCTACTAACATAAAAGAGGCGATTGATTAGGATAGGTAGAATCCTATAAAAGGGAGAACCCAAGCTATGTGTGGGAGTGATGTTGGTTAGTTTATTTCTTTGTTAGTCATTAGCAAGTTGAGAAGAGAAAAGGAAAGAGTTGTTTACCTAAGAGAACCGATCCAGGTTGTGTGTGGATCGATTGTTAGGAGAAGTAATTAGAACCAAAACATGAGAGCATGATAGGAGAGAAGTGTGTATAAGGTGTAAAGAATACATAGAAAAGAGTCTACAAGATAAGTGCATAGATAGAAATTTTTGACATATTTCTCATGCCAGATGAAGAGAGCCTTTATAGATTTTCCCAGATGGGTTTCCACGTTAACCAATGTCTATGTATATATTGATTGATGTGTTTATGCTAAATGTATGCATATTGTGAATAAGTAGATCTGAATGTGTCACATCATTTTGTTTATGAGAAATCTCATGTATGTATGTGTCACATTGTTCATTGAATGAATATGTGATATGGCCTTCATGTTGAATGCTACAAAATGTGTCAAATGGTAAATAGCCCATAAACTTGAATGAATAGACAAGGAGTAAGAACTATAAACCCTGGATTTGGTTGAGTGTCATGATAAGATACAGTGAGAGTAGAAATCCTCACCTAACTAGAGAAACTTGGTTCTAGAAGTTACCCATAAGGATATATCGGGTGATACTGCATCTACTTCACAGGTGCTACTAGTTGAGGACTCTATCTAGTCTATATATGGGTGTTTGTTGACGACCCTGGATCTGAACCTAGGTCGACCAGAGGAGAATGCCAACAAATGGTTTCGTTGTTGTGTGAATTCCTTGTTTTGTTGTAGGAATGGATGTTGAGTCTATCAACCCAACGGAGAAAATTTCAAGGGGGAGAACCGATATATTGGAGTCCTCAGTTGATTCAACAGATAAAAAGTGTTATCAACCCTATATTTAGGGAGGTTGAGTTCTGGTTTGACAATATTTTGGAAGGATATATCACTGAATTTGCTATCAACATGAAAAAATTGTACAACGAGGTGGAAATAAAATTTTCCCAAGGGTTTAAAGGTCATTATTTGAATTATTTAAAGGTTTGGATCAATATGCATATATGTGAGAAAGGGATGTTAAGAATGGAGTCTGAAGGATAAGTATTTGTACATAGAGACCTAGCATATGTCATAAGAGAAGTTCAAGAAAAATGAGGCATAGTAAGCAGATATGTTTCCTAGTTATAGTGAGCCTGAAATAGAAAGTGGATGTCTAAGGAGTGGAAGAATATTTTGGTCGAGATAGAGGACAAGGATTGCGACCAAAAGAGGAAGTTGCAGCATGACCGAAACAAAAGACTACAATTCGGAGTCACACTTTGATGAGGGTTCTTGCGACAAGGAAGAGGAATACTAGCTTATAATTGAAAGAGAGGAAGAAGAACAAGATCTGGTTCTAGGGTACGAGTACACCATACCCACTACTCTATGTACATATCCAGAGGTAAAATCTAGAAACTCATCTCCCAGTGGGTTTGTTAATCAAATTAACATTAGTCATGGGAATAACGGGCAAGGGATATTCACCAGCCAAGTAGTTCCTGAAACGAATATAATTGTTGGGAATGATATTAAGTTACCAATATTTAATGGAAATGGGTTAGAAGAACCAAAGCAACATTGGTTTCTATGTGATTTTGTGTGGACTGTGCGACAGGTCCAAGATGAAGCCATTAAGAAGTATTAAATGATCACAACCCTTAAGTTCTCAGTGGTTCGATAGGATTCCCACATAAAACATTATATCATATTCGAGCAGGACTAATAGATGAATCTAGGAAGCCCAAATTTGAGTTGTCGTGCATTACATAAATTTAAATAAATTAAAAAATTGCCTATGGAAGTTGTTTGGTATTTTGACAAGAGATTTAAGACATTGATGACTAAAGTAAGTTTCCATATGTCATATTTTCAACACAAAGAGTGGTTTATTGCAGTATTGTTGTCACACATCTAGATCCCCCTAATGCAACAAAATATTGTGTTGTAGACCAAGGCTCTCAAGCTGGCTATGAAATTGGAATCATCACCTGTTCGAGAGATTCATGCATGGATGATGCAAATCCAGTCACAACTAGCCAACCTTACACTATAAGTTTCAGGAAATTAAGAAAGGGAAAGAGATCTAAGAAGAACTGTGGTGTACCAAATGTAGAATAAAGGTACACCATAAAGATAATTTCCCGGCATATATAATCATTTTGAATCGAGAGGACCAAGCCCGATAAATACACAAGAGATGCCTTGGTGTAGAATATGACAAACTAGAGGCTATCGGTTGGAAGAGTGTTCTATACTTACAAAAGATCGTAAGTGTGTTGGCCATTTTATAATGCAAATTTTGTTGATCAGTGGGACATGATTAGAAAGACTGCAGATCATATCAACCACTCTAGGAGAATACAATGGATACTTATTTAATGAAAAATGATGAAAAAATGCAGGCTAAGTGGGCTCCGATTCAATATCCATAGACGCAGGCTAAGTGGGCTCCGATTCAATATCCACAGGATTAGTACCCTTAGAACTAATATCCACAGCAACAATACCCTCCACCAAGGGGGGGTAATAATTTTATAGGCCGAGTATAAGAAGGAGGATTTGGTCATGGGAGAGGCCAAATTATATGTTATAATTGTGGGTAGCCTAGACATTTTTTCCAGGGACTGCACGAGTCCTACTATGACATGCTTGTATTACAAAAATTTTGATAATATTGTCGAGTAATGTCCATAGTTCATTATGAAGTGGAAGGATAGGAATGTGGGAAATTTAAATCCACCAAAGAATCCCAATATAAAACCCAATAAAATATCCAAAATATTTCTGTTGAGCCAAGGGAACCACATATAGGTGTCATGACAAGAAGAGGTGATGTGATATGAGCAAATCAAGAAATAATGTATGATCAACCATAGGTGCATCCAGCGGTACAAAGGAAAGCACCATTCGATATCCAAAAGGAAAATGAAGTATTATTGGATGCGCAAAAAGAATTCATTGACAAAAATCAAGTGTCGACTTCAGGAAGACCAATATTGGAGATGCCCTAAAGATTTGACCAACTACTCTGAAAGAATCCGACCGGAAAGGTTAGTAAACTATAATAAATCTTTAAAAGTTTCTTAAAACTAATCCAAGATAAAGTTGTTGTCATAGAATTGAAAACTTTGATAGAAGAACCCCAAGAAGAGGTGCAACCAGAAAAAAGGGGTTAATCATATTGGGAAAAGACTGAAGACTGGTCGTGAACTAAGGATGACTACACAAATATGAGACTATGATATGGATTATATTATTCTGGACTTGGGATCCGATGTCAACATTTTGACTAGATAAACATGGGAAATATTTGGAAAGTCGATATGCGTATGGTCTCATGTCCAGCTCTGATTAGCAAATTAGTTAAAGGTTCTACCTATCGGTCGACTGAATCAAGTTCCCATTGAAATATAAGGCCTTAAAATTTATGATGATTTCAAAATGTTTGACATTTTGGATGATACAAATCCATATCCCACACTTTTAGGGATCAACTGTGCGATTGATAATCAAACAATTATAAATTTTAAGAAAAGAATATTAACATTTGAAGATTCATAACTAAGGTTGTTCGCACCAATTGATCCACTGGAAAGACATAGATATTATTTGGACCAGATTTATAACATCACATCTACAAGGGATCATTATGTAAATCCAACGGCCGACAAAACACTTAGTTGGCAAAGTGTTAGTTCATGTACATCAAAATATAGAGAAGCCTTGGAAAAATGGTAGAGTTGATTGCATGAAGTATTGATGAGAAGATGCGCAATAATTTTTTATAGTACAACTTCGAGAGTTATTCTCCATGACCTTATATTGTATTAAGGTATGATACTTATGTTGTAATTAAGTTTGGAATCTATGTTGTAGTTAGGTTAAGATATTCTCCTTGACCTTATATTGTATTAAGGTCTCGGACTTGTGTTCTAGCAGGTTTGGAACTTATATTGTATTAAGTTCACATGAAATTGTCATATTCGGGAGAGATGCTTGTACTAGGATCTTATGGTTAGTATCATGTCCTTATGTTATCATCTGAGACTTGTGTTGTAATCAAGTCCAGAATCTACGTTTTAATTAGGTTCAAATCTTCTCCTTGACTTTATGTTGTATTAAGTTCTGAAACTTGTGTTGTATCAAGTCCAGAACTTATATTGTATTCAATTCACATGACATTGTCATATTCAAGAGAGATGCGTGTACTAGGATCTTATGGTTAAGATCATGAACTTATGTTAAGGTACGAGACTTGTGTTGCATCAAGTTCAAAACTTATGGTGTTTTAATTTCACATGACTTATGCTGTATTAAGTCTTGAGGATATACTATGTGATGTATGGTTAGTCATGGTCAACAGGTGCTACAAGTCCCCTTTAGGGATTAGATACCCCTAGAGTGAATTACTTTAGCATGTGACTATATGACCTGGGGTAATACATATGAACATAGGTTTGGAACATATATTATGAGTATGATATGATATAGAATTAAAGAAAACACATATAGACCATGAAGAGAAAATTAGTACGAGCACAAAGATAGAGAGAGAAATTGAATTTCCCATGCATTCCTCCAAGTGAACTCAAATTAATAAGACATTAGTTGAGTCTTAGTTGTGGTAAAACAAGTTCAGTTAATTAAGGAATAAACTCCCTAATTTATGTAAGCGGTTGTTGAAGATGACACTGATGGAGAAACACTAGTTACATTTAATTCTGTTCAGTTACATTTCGTTATGTTTAGTTACATTCAGTTATGTTCAGTTACATTTAGTTTTGTTCAGTTACATTTAGTCCCCTTCAATTGCATGCATTTCCATTCAAATCACTTCAGTTCATTCAGTTAAAAAATCAGTTCTAGACAATTAAACCCAATGAATTAATGGAGGGCACGTATCTTCTTTGTGGAAGATAATTATGGAGTGCCAACTTGACACCAAGTCATTGAGGGCGCATGGTTGAAGATAAAACAATTTTCTTAGTGTTAACTACTTATTGAAGTATGCAATATTTACTACCTTCCTTGTATGACCTAATTTGGCTTGTTATCAAAGTGATATGAACTCAGAAAAGTCATCATAGTGTTCCATTTGATATCTACTCTATGGTGTTCTCGGAAAGACAATTTGCTATTGTGTTGTAATCATTCTCTTCCAATTATCAATCATACTCTAATATTATTCTCAATTAGTGGAGGGTTTTCTCAGGGTATATCCTGTGTTATATGGTTTGATTTATGTATTTGGAATATTTGTGAGATTTATATGCATTGTTATTATGCATTAAAGTTTTAAATTTCAATTATCTTCATATTTATGCTCAATCACTGACAAGAATTACATAGTCTGTGGAACGGGTAAGTACTGAGGCAAGTGAGCTACCCACAAATGAAGGATTACCTAATCTGGTATCTTTTCTAACATAAATTGAAGACAAAGTTATAGAAAATCAACACTTATCCAATCTAAACTTCGTGCTGAAATATACACCTTCCAGATGGTGGGTCACACACAAAAAATATATCTCATACTAGCCCCAATGACGAAAATCAATGGAGATATGATTTAGAGAGAAGATCATTTATAATGGATATAAGTACACATGATTGACCAATCTTATTGAGCACTTTGAATAATGTCTTGTGACATGGGAGGAATTCCCATGATGGGAATGGATGCATCATTTTGTACATACATTGGTTATGATACTAAGGTAATCGTACACATAGATTGATTTGGGATGAGGGAATCTGGAATGGAATGAACTAGCTGCTAACTTTACACACACATTTGAGCTTTCCAACGACCATCAATAGAAGAATGGTCATCAAATATATTTAAAGATATTTGAAGATATCCTTATGTCAACGTCGAACTTTAATCAGAGAAGCATGACAGTCCATCACTTGATGGAGTGCTATAATGTGATGGGTGGACCCGATGAAGATGACCTGTGAGATATGAACATCCTAGAATATGAAGTTACTCATGCAGTGCAATGACTCAGAATTTCAAGTACCTAATTCCTAAATCCATTAAAAACCAAGAAATTAAACATTGGATCTCTAGAGAATCCCAAGTTCACCAACATTGGGGATTATTGGGATTACGAAAATGTTGGGAGGATCACATACTTACTGCATGAGTTCTAGGATATGTTCCCTGCACAAATTTCAAAGATGAAAGGGATTCTTGGAGACCTTGGAGAGATGAAGATATCATTAAATCTTGATGCAAGGCATGTGAAGTAATGACCATACCGGATAAATCCATGGTATAAAGAAAAGGTCAAGATAGAATTAAATCAAATGCTAGATGCAGGTATCATAGAATTGGTTGAAGAATAATAATGGATCAACCTGATAGTAGTACAGGATAAGAAGTCTATTGGTGAAGTGCACATCTGCTTCGACCTATGAAAGTTGAACGATTCCTTCGTACATGACCCATTTATGACTTCGTTTATAGATGAGGTATTAGAAAGTGTCAGGGGTCAATAAGTTTATTCTTTTACTGATGGGTTCTATGACTACCATCATATCACAAAGGAAGATCAAAACAAGACAACATTTGTGATGGAGTGGGGATTTTTTCAATACACAGTATTTCCCTTTGGACTCAAGAATGCTACTTCTATCTTTTCTAGGATAGTAGTGGCTACATTCAAGGATTTTATTCATCAGTTTATTGAGTTCTACTACAATGACTAGATGGTGTTTGAGCTCATAAAGGATCACATTGAGAGCCTCAGAATGATGTCGAAACAGTGTCTACAGTATCAAATTTTGTTGAATTTAAAGAAATGTATCTTTTTTTCCTTGTTTGGAATTCTATTCAGCCATGTCGTTTGTTGTGATGGAATCCGGGTACACCTTGCTAAAATTGTGATTATCGTCGACCTACCACCCCCTGCGATAGCGAAGCATCTCGGAATGACATTAAGACATATAGGATACATAAAAAATTTATCAAAGGATAGGAGAGGTAACTGCTCTGATGGAAAAAATGTCAAAATAGGATATTAAGTTTGATTGGACGAAAAAATGCCAAGAAATTATAGATATACTAAAGAACAAGATGACCACATCACCCCTACTTTTCCCAAACTGAAGAAGGAATTTCATGTACATATCGATGCGTTGTCTGTTGCACTCAACATTGTACTTGCATAGCCTGGTGAAGGATCCATTGATAATCCTATTTCCTTCGCTAGCAGGAACTTGTCAACACCAGAGAAGAATTATACTATGATTGAAAGAGAAGGCTTAGCTATGGTGTATATGCTACAAACATTCTAACACTATCTGTTAAGTGGACGTTTGAAGATGCTCACATACCATTCAAGATTGAAATACTTGGTGAACAAGCCAGTGTTCGGGGGGGGGGAGATTTTTCAGTGGCTCCTCCTTTTCTAGGAATTTGATTTTGAATTTATTGTTAAGCCGGGATGACTAAACTCAGGACCAAACCACCTGTCGAGAATTGAAAGTGGATAATAACCTGTGAACCTCGATGATAGTCTTGCTGATGCGTAACTATTTGCGATCATGATTTTTTATGACCAATACAAAGATATTATACATTTTTTTAGTACAAGATATGCACTAGAAGGATTTAGTACTGCGCAGAAAAAACAATTAGTAGTGTGAGCTGTAGACTTCCAATTGATAGTTGGATATCTATATAAAATGGGACCAGACAAAATTCTTTGTCGTTATGTATTGAAACATGAGCGATCAATGATATTAAATGAAGCGCATGTTGTTGTCAAAGAGAGACATTACGTTGGAAAAGCTACAATGCACAAGATATTGCAAGCAGGATTATGGTGGGCCACTTTGCATGTGGATTCTAGAGAATATTATCGCAACTATGATATCTTCCAAAGAACTAGAAAATCGTTGCGATAGCATGAAATGTCATTAGTACTTCAAATAAATTTGTGGGCACTTGATAAATGGGTTGTTGATTTTTTCAGACATGTTAACCCACCAGGAAAGCGAACATGTGCAAGATACATTATTATTGTGACGAATTACCAGACTAGATGGGCCGAAGCAGTGCCAGTAAAGGATTGCATTGCTGCGACTATTGCCAAAGTTATGTTCGAAAATATTGTCAGTAGATTCAGATGCCCAAAATTTTGATAAGTGGTCAGGGAACACACTTTGTTAATCAGTTAATCGAAAACTTAACTAAATAATTACATATCCAACATAGGAAGACAACATCATATCACCCTAAAGCAAATGGTGTAGACAAAGCATTCAATAAGCTCCTAGAGAATGCATTGGCAAAGATTTGCAATGTTCAAAGAGATGACCAGGACCAGAAAATTTTTGCGGTACTGTTGGCATATCACATGACCTGTGAGAAGTTTACAAGGAAAACTCCAATTTCTGGTTAATGTATGGACAAGAGGTTTTTATGCCAATGGAATACATTGTACCAATTTATGTATTGCTGCGATTACAGAGATTACTGATAGTATTTCTATCGAAGAAATATTTTTGCATCTTGTGCAGCTGGGGAAGATTGTTTTGTCACAATTTATCACCAAAATGTTGAAAAGCAACAATAGAAAGTATGACATGACCGACATATTAAGAATAAGAAATTTCAAGTCAAAGGAATTGTCCTCCTTTATGATAATAAGTTCTTAAGGCATTATGGGAAGTTGAAAACACATTGGCTAGGGCCTTATATTGTCATCAAAATAAATGAAGGAGGAATAGTACAACTAAAAAAACTAGATGGAACACCTCTGAAAGGATTGTTGAAAGGAATTCAGCTAAAGCCTTACCATGATAGCCATGACCTAATCGAATGAAAGAAAAAAAAATGAAAATGTGCATATTTATAATGTTTTTGTTGTGTGTCACATAAAATGTAGTTGTACAACAAAAATCAAAAGTGTTCGCAGAGTGTCTGTCTATTGCAAAAGAAAAATTGTAGCAAAGAATATTGGTATTTCATAAGAAAATAAATGCGTCAAAGGAAAAATACTAGTAAAAGGAAGGGGAAATTCGTCGCACGATGAAAATCTATTCGCATGAAGACAACTAGTTGTATTTAATATTCCAAATGCGAGATACTTTGACAACATACGTTTTGGTCATTTTCGTCATTATTGCACAATAACTACCACTGAAGTGACATGGAAATTTATGGTTAAGTGGAATTTTCCTCGTAATGATTCTGAATATTGCCCCATGTGATAGAAATCGCTACCACGTTTCCAATTTATTTCCTTCTCATGTGAAGGAAATACTTCTTAAACAAACGAATGCATATCATCTTCATGTCGGCGCTTCATTCATTTTGTTTGCACGCAACCAAGTAAACTGAGCTATTGTGTGTACAACAAAGAGAGACGAGGAAATTTTTCATGGAGTATGGCCATATCTATTTCTAGTACAAGCACTATTGTGGAATCTAGTGTCGTTACCCCTTCACCAACACCCATTATGGAAAACACAACCACATATGTTCCACTGCAGGATGTGAATGTAGAAGAAGTTGAACATATCTCATTCATCCCTGAAGTGAGATTACTACCAGAACCACCTGGCACGTCGAAGAGGAAATTGTTTAGTATCCATAACAAAGCAACATCACCACCACTAGATGATGAATAACCAGGCGCCGCCACTATGTTTCTAGACTATGTTCCACCTAGACTAGCCGATGACCCTAAAATTAGAATATCAAAGAATACAAAGTACCCATTGGTAGCACTGACTATACCGAAAGGAGTTCAGATAATGACCAAAATACTCCCAAATATCAACAAGATGACCTTTGTTAACAACGACCTAAGGAAATTTCCAAAATTCACAATCGATAAATACATGGTTGCTATCCGCGAGACAGAGGATGGACCTAAACACTTAGTTCCAATGGAATGGGAAAGAGGACTAGACAAAGCTAGTTTGTTGTCGCTCATGCACATGCCACATTTCGATTGCAGTGTAGAGGTGAAGGGATGCGTTAAACAATTTCTAGTATCATTCCATGATGGATTTCTATGGCTCAATCATAAGGTTTTTGTTGATGTCGAGCTTATAGAAGCGATTATGAGAATCCCACTTGTAGTTGTCGACCCAACACCATTTTTTGCTGAAAAAGAACATGATAATTTAATCATGGGTAAGCTCAAAGAAAAGCATTAGAGACAACATAGTATTTTCCATCGCCTCTATCAATAATTATAATGTTTGGTTCATAGCTAAAGTCCTATCAAGAAAATTGTTGTGAAAGAGGCGATCGAACTAGTTCACCACAGGGATAATTCTTGCGGTAGATTTATGTACAGTAGGAATTCAACTCAACTGGTTGCAATATTTGCTAAATGAATTGTTAGCAAATGCGAAAGAGGCACAAGATAAAGGTAGAAAATTACATTATTCATGGCTACTTATTTTGATTTAGTTCATTCCATGGGCATAACCAACAAACTACCAGGGGACAGTTGTTCCCATTGCATGTCGAGGAGCTCAATACCAAAATATCTAGTTCAAGAAATATATAAAACAGAGGAATAAAAAAACAATGCACATTTATTTTTGCAAGCAGAGGCCATGTGATATCATGTCAGAAAGAAGGCTATAATCAATGAGGTGACCATTAAGCAGTTCAAAAACATTATCAGTCGAAGTAAAACCAAATACATGTTCGAAGGCCAAATACTTGTCGAAGGAAGAGAAAATTTATTGTACGATGAAAATTTGGTCGCAAGAAGATAGATGGTTGTAGAATATTCTGAACGTGGGATATTTTGAAGGCATACTTTTTGGTCATTTCCATCATTATTGCACAATAAATACCACTGAAGTGACAGATAAAGTGATGGTTAAGTGGCATTTTTTTGGTAATGATTCAGACGATTGCCCCATGTGATGGAAAACACTGCCACCTTTCCAATTTATTGCCCTCTTGTGTGGAGGAAAGACTACTTGAATGGATGGATGCATATTATATTTGAGATGAATCATCATTCATTATGTTTTAACCCAACTAAGTAAACTGAGCTATTGTGTTTGCAACTAAGAGAGCCGAGGTGATTTTTCACAGAGTATAGTCATATCTATTTCTAATAAAATCACTATTGTAGAATCCGGTGTCATGACCCTTTCACCAACACCCATTATGGAAAAAAATGTGACATATGTTCCACTACAGGTTGTGGTTACAGAAGAAGCTAAACAAATCCCATTCATCCTTGATGTGAGATAACGAACAAACCCACCTAGCACGTCAAATAGAAAATGGTCTAGTAGTTGTAAGAAAGCAACAACACCACCACAAGATGATGAAGAACTAGGCTCTGCAACCATGTTTCTAGACTATGTTCCACCCAAACCAGCTGATGCCCCTAAAAATAAAATCCTGGAGAATGCAAGATACCCATTGGTAGCACCGACTGTACCAAAAGGATTTTGGATAACGATAGACATACTCCAAAATATCAAGAAGATGACCTTTTTCAACCACAACCTAAGGAAATTTCCAAAATTTGCAATCGACAAATACATGGTTAATGTCTATGAGACAGAGGATGGCCCTAAACACTTAGTTCCAATGGAATGGGAAAGAGGAATAGACTAAGTTGGTTTATAGTTGCTCATGCACATGCCACATTTTGGTCACAATGTAGAGGTGAAGGAATGTGTTAAACAATTGCTAGTTTCATTCCATGGTGGATTTCTATGGCTCGAACGGAAGGTTTCTATTGATGTTGATATTATAGCAGTGATTATGGGACACCCACTTGTAGGTGTCGAACCAACACCATTTTTCCTGGAAAATAATGGGAAAATTTATTCATTGTTAAGATGAAATAAAAGTATGACTTAATCAGAGACACGAGATGATTTTCCATCTCCTCTATCAATGATTATATTGTTCGGTTAGCAACTAAATTCCTATCTAGAACATTGTTGTGAAATATGCGATTGAACCAATGCGCCACATGGGTGATTTGCAACATATTTATGTGAAGCAGGTGTTCAAATCAACCGGTTGCAATATCTTCTAAATGAACTGTTAGCATATGCAGAGGCAGATGAGAAAGGTAGTGCATTTCATTACTCATGGCTACTTATTTTGATTTATTTTATTGCATGGATAGAACCAACAAACATACAGGGGATATATGTTCCCATTACATGTAGAGGAGCTCCATATCAGAATATCTGGTTCGAGAAATATTTAAAGAAGAGGAAAAAATAAAACAATGTAGAGTTCTTTTTGCAAGAAGGGGCCCTGTGATATCATGCCAGAAAGAAGGCCAGAATTACTGAGGTGATTTTTAAGCAGTTTAGAAACATTATCAGTCGAAGCGAGGCCAACTACCTATTTGAAGGAAAAATACTAGTTGAAGTAAAATAAAAGTTTTCACATGACGAAAATTTGTTCGCAAGAAGACATATGCTTGTAGTTAATATTACAAACATGACATATTTTGACGACATACTTTTTGGTCATTTACGTCATTATTGCACAATAACTACTGCTAAAGTGATAGGGAAAGTGATGTTTAAGTGGTAGTTTCCTGGTAACGATTCGGACAATTTCCCCATGTGAATGCATAACATATTCATGTCGAAGCATCATTCATTATATTTATACCCAACAGAGTAAACCATTTTGTTGTGTCTGCAACTAAGATATATGAGGTGATTTTTCACATAGTATGGTCATATCATTTCCAGTACAAGCACTCAGTTGTAGAATCCGGTGTAGAGACCCCTTTACCAACACCCATTATGGAATATGCTGCAGCATATGTTCCACCGTAGGTTGTGGTTGTAGAAGAAGCTAAATAGATCCCATTCATCCCTGAAGTGAGATTACTACCAGAAACTCTTGGAAAGTGAAAGAGGAAACAGTTTAGTAGCCATAATAAAGCAATAACACCACCACTAGATGATGAAGAACCAGGATTTGCCACTATGTTTCTAGACTATGTTCCACCCAGACCAACTGATGCCCTTAAAATTAGAATCCTGAAGAACGCAAGGTACCCACTAGTAGCACCGAATGTACTCAAAGGACTTTGGATAACATTGAAAATACTCTAAAATCTCAACAAAATGACCTTTGTTAACCATAACCTAAAGAAAATTTCCAAAATTTGCAATAAAAAAAAACATGGTTGTTGTTTGCAAGATAGAGGATGACCTTAAACACTTAGTTCCAATGGAATGGGAAAGAGGACTAGACTAAGATGGTTTACTATTTCTCATGCACATGCCTCATTTTGGTTGCACCGTAGAGGTAAATGCATGTGTTAAACAATTGCTAGTCTCATTCCATGGTAGATTTCTATGGCTTAGCCAGAAGGTTTCTGTTGATGTTGACATTATAGCAGTGATTACGGGACTCCTATTCGTAGGTGTCAAACCAAAACCATTTTTTCATAGAAAAGAATAGGACAATTTATTCATGGGTAAGCTTAAAGAAAAGTATGACCTAATCAGAGACACCAGAGGATTTTCCATCAACTCTATCAATGATTATAATATTCATTTTGCAACTAAAGTCCTATCTAGAAAATTGTCGTGAAAGATGTGACTGAATCAATGCACCACATGGGTGATTGTTGTAGCAGAGTTATGTGCAGCAGGTGTTCAAATCAACTGGTCGCAATATCTTATAAATGAACTGTTAGAATATGTGAAGGAAGCATAGGAGAAAGGTATTGCATTTCATTATTCATGGGTACTTATTTTGATTCAGTTTGTTGCATGGACAAAACCAATAAACATCCAAAGGATAGATGTTCCCATTGCATGTCGAGGAGCTCAATACCAAAATCTCTGGTTCAAGAAAGATTTAAAGCAGAGGAAAAAATACAACAATGTAGAGTTATTTGTGTATGCAGAGGCCCTGTGATATCATGTCAGAAAGAAGGCCAAAATTAGTCAGCCGATCGTTAAGAAGTTTAGAAACATTATCAGTTGAAGGAATGCCAAATACTAGTCAAAAGAAAATAAAAGCTGTCACAAGACGAAATTTTTTTCACAAGAAGACATCTGGCTGTAGTTAATATTTCGAACGTGGGATATTTTGACAACGTATTTTTTGGTAATTTCCATCATTATTGCACAATAAATACCACTGAAGTGACAGGGAAAGTGACGGTTAAGTAGCAGTTTTCTTCTAATGATTCAGACGATTACCCCATGTGACAGAAATTGCTTCGACCTTTGAAATTTGTTGCTCACTCATGCGAAGGAAAGACTACTTGAACGGATGAATTCATATCATATTCACATCAAAGCATCATTCATTCTATTTATACCCAACAGAGTATCTAAGTTGTTATGTATGCAGGTAAGATATTTGAGGTGAGTTTTCACAGAGTATGGTCATATCCATTTCCAGTACAAGCACTATTGCAAAATATGATGTCGTGAGCCCTTCAACAACACCCATTATGGAAGACACTACAGCATATGTTCCACCGCAGGTTGTAGTTGTAGAAGAATCTGAACAAATCCCATTCATCCATGAAGTGAGATTACTACCAGACCAACCAGGAATGTCAAAGAGGAAACAATATAGTAGTTGTAAGAAAGCAACAACACCACCACAAGATAATGAAGAGCCAGGCTCCACCACTATGTTTCCGACCCATGTTCCACCCAGACCAACTGATGCCCCTAAAATCAAAATCTTGAAGAACACAAGGTACCCACTAGTAGCATCGACTATACGTGAAGGAGTTTGGATAATGATGAACATACTCCAAAATATCAAGAAGATGGATGACCTTTGTTGACCACAACCTAGGAAATTTCCAAAATTCACAATTGAAAAATACATGGTTGTTGTCTGTGAGAAAGATGATGGCCCTAAACAAATAGTTCCAATGGAAAGGGAAACAGGACTAGACTAAGATAGTTTATTGTCGCTCATGCACATGCCACTTTTTTGTAATAGTGTAGAGGTGAAGGCATGTGTTAAAAAATTGCTAGTCTCATTCCATGGTGGATTTCTATGGCTCAACCAGAAGGTTTCTATTGATGTTGAGCTTATAGCAGCGATTATGGGACTCCCACTTGTAGGTGTCGACTCAACACCATTCTCTCCTAGAAAAGAATAAGACAATTTATTCATGGGTAAGATTAAAGAAAAGTATGACCTAATCAGAGACACTAGAGGATTTGCCATCGCCTCTATTAATCATTATACTATTCAGTTCACAACTAAATTCCTATCTAGAAAATTATGTGAAATTTGCGACTGAACTAGTGCACCACATGGGTGATTGTTACAACAGAGTTATGTGCAGCATGTGTTAAACTCAATTGGTCACAATATATGCGAAATGAACTGTTATCATATGTGAAGGAGGAGCAGAGAAAGGTAGTGTATTTCATTATTCATGGCTACTTATTTTGATTTAGTTTGTTGCATGGACAGAACCAACAAACATCTAGGGGATATATGTGCCCATTTCATGTCCAGGAGCTTGATACCAGAATATCTGGTTAGAGAAATATTTAAAGCAGAGGGAAAAATACAACAATGTAGAGTTCTTTTTGGAGGCAAAGGCCATGTGATATCATGTCAGAAAGAAGGAAAAAATTATTGAGGTGTCCGTTAAGCAATTCAGAAACATTATCAGCCAAAGGAAGGAAAAATACTACTCGAAGGAAAAGAAAAGTTGTCACACAACGAAAAAAATTTCGCAAGAATACATCTAGTTGTATTTAATATTTCGAACACAAGAGATTTTGATGGCATACTTTTTGGTCATTATTGCACAATAACTACCACTAAAGTGATAGGGAAAGTGACGGTTAAGTGGCACTTTCCTGGTAATGATTCAGACGATTTCCTCATGTGACAGAATTTGATACCACATTTTCAAATTATTTCCTGCTCGTGCAAAGGAAAGACTACTTGACCGAATGAATGCATATCATATTTGCACTGAAGCATAATTCATTCTATTTATTTCTAAGAGATTAGAATGAGGTGTTGTGTCTGCATCTAAGATATCTGAGGTGGTTTTTCATAGAGTATGGTCATATCTATTTCCAGTACAAGAAATATTGTAGAATACAGTGTCGTGATCCCTTCACCAATACCCATTATGGAAGACACTACAACATATTTTCCACCACAAGCTGTGGTTGTAGAAGAAGATGAACATATCCCATTCATCCTAGAAGTGATATTACTACCAGAACCACCTGGAACGTTGAAGAGGAAACCGTCTAGTAGCCATAAGAAAGCAGCAACACCACCACAAGATGATGAAGAAATAGGCTCTACCACTATGTTTCTAGACTATGTTCCACCCAAACCAGTTAATTCCCCTAAAATTATAATCCTGAAGAATGCTAGGTACCCATGGGTAGCACTGAATGTACCGAAAGAAGTTTGAATAACAATGAACATACTCCCAAATCTTAAGAAGATGACCTTTTTCGAACACCACTTAAGGAAATTTCCAAAATTTGCAATCAACAAATACATTGTTGTTGTTCGTGAGACATAGGATGTACCTAAACACTTAGTTCCAATGGAACGGGAAAGAGGACTAGATAAAGCCGGTTTGTTGTCGCTCATGCACATGTCGCATTTCGGTCGCAGTATAGAGGTGAATGCATGTGTTAAACAATTTCTAGTCTCATTCCATGGTGGATTTCTATGTCTCGATCATAAATTTTATATTGATGTCGAGCTTATAGAAACGATTACGAGACTCCCACTTTCAGCAGTCAACACAACATCATTTTTTGTTGGAAAAGAACAAGACAATTTATTCATGGGTAAGCTCAAAGAAAAGTATGACCTGATTAGAGACACTAGAGGCTTTACCATCACCTCTATCAATGATTATATTGTTCAATTCACAACTTAATTCCTTTCTAGAAAATTGTTGTGAAATATATGACTGAACCAGTGCACTGCAGGGGTGATTGTTGTGGCAGAATTAAGTGTAGCATGTGTTCAATGCAACTAGTTGCAATATCTTCTAAATG
The DNA here is from genome assembly GCA_001517045.1 of Pseudotsuga menziesii. Classification (NCBI taxonomy): domain Eukaryota; kingdom Viridiplantae; phylum Streptophyta; class Pinopsida; order Pinales; family Pinaceae; genus Pseudotsuga; species Pseudotsuga menziesii. Next base: position 70,828 of record LPNX010546081.1, on the reverse strand, counting down.
AACTGTTAGAAGATGCAAAGGAGGAAAGGGGAGAAAGGTAGTGCATTTAATTATTCTCGGATACTTATTTTGATTTAGTTTTTTTTATGGGGAAGAACCAACAAACTACCAGGGGATAGATGTTCCCATTGCATGTCGAGGAGCTCGATACCAGAAGCTATGGTCTGAGAAAGAGTTATAGCAGAGGAAAAAACAGAAAAAAGTAGAGTTCTTTTTGTAAGCAAAGGCCCTCTGATATCATGTCAGAAAGAAGGTTAGAATTAATAAGGTGACCATTAAGTAGGTCATAAACATTATCAGTCAAAGGAAGGCCAAATACCAGTTTGAAGGAAAAATACCAGTTGAAGGAAGATAAAACTTTGCACGATGGAAATTTGGTCATAAGAAAACAACTGGATGTAGTTATTATTCTAAATCTGGGATATTTTGATGGCATAATTTTTGGTCATTTTCTTCATTATTGCACAATAACTACCACTGAAGTTACATGGAAAGTGATGGCTAAGTGGTGTTTCCTAAGTAATGATTCAGATGATTTCTCCATGTGACGAAAAATCACTGCCACCTTTCCAATTTATTACCCGCTCGTGCGAAGTAAATACCGCTTGAATAGATGAATGCATATCATATTCACACCAAAGAATCATTCATTTTGTTTGCACCCAACCAAGTAAAGTTGTTCTGTCTCCAACTAACATACCTGAGGTGATTTTTCACAGAGTATGGTCATATCTATTTCCAGAACAAGCATTGTTATAGAATTCAGTTTCACAACCCCTTCACCAACTCCCATTATGGAAGACACTACCACATATGTTCCACCATAGGCTGTGGTTTCAGAAGAAGCTGAATAGATCCCATTTATCCTTGTTGTGAGATTACGACCAGACCCACCTGGCACGTCGAAGAGGAAATGATCTAGTATACGTAAGAAAGCAACAACACCACCACTAGAGGATGAAGAACCAGGCTTTGCCACTATGTTACCAGACTATTTTCCACCCATACCAGGTGATGGCCCTAAAATTAGAATCTCGAAGAATGCAAGGTACCAACTGGTAGCACCAATTGTACTGAAAGGATTTTGGATAATGACAAACATAATGAACTTATAGAAGCGATTATAGGACTTCCACTTGTAGTTGTCGACCCATCACCATTTTTCAATGGAAAGGAACATGAGAATTTATTCATGGGTAAGCTCAAGAAAAGTATGACTTGCTTAGAGACACCATAGAATTTTCCATAACCTCTATAAATGATTATACTGTTTGGTTCACAGCTAAAGTCCTATCTAGAAAATTGCTGGAAAATATGCAACCGAACCAGTGCACCATAGGGACAACTATTGTAGCAGAGTTATTTGTAGTAGGTGTTCAACTCAACTAGTTGCAATATATGCTAAATGAACTATTAGCAGATGTGAAGGAGGCACAAGAGAACGTTAACACATCTCATTATTCATGGATACTTATTTTGATTTAGTTTTTTACATGGGAAGAACCAAAAAAATACCACGGATAGATGTTCACATTGTATGTCGAGGAGATTGATATTGGAATCTCTGGTTCAAGAAATATTTAAAGTAGAGGAAAAAATAATACAATGTAGATTTCTTTTTCCAAGCTGAGGATATCATGTCAAAAAGTAGGAAAAAATTACTAAGATGACCGTTAAGCAGTTCAGAAACAGTATTAGTCGAAGGAAGGAAAAATACCAGTTTGAAGGCCAAATACCGGTCGAAGGAAGAGAAAAGTTTTCGCAAGATGAAAATATGGTCGAAATAAGACATCTAGTTGTAGTTAATATTTCGAATGTGGGATATTTTGATGACGTACTTTTTGGTCATTTCCGTTATTATTACAAAATAACTACCACTGAAGTGACAAGGAAAGTGATGATTAAGTGGCAATTTCTTGGTAATGATTCGGATGATTTCCCCATGTGGTGGAAATCGATGCCACCTTTCCAATTTATTTCCTACTCGTGTGAAGAAAAGACCGCTTGAATGGATAAGTGCATATCATCTTCGCATCGAAACATCATTCATTATGTTTGCACCCAATAGAGTAAAATGAGTTGTTGTTTCTGCAACTAAGAGAGTCGAGGTGAGTCTTCATAGAGTATGGTCATATATGTTTCCAGTGCAACCACTGTTGTAGAATTTGGTGTCGCGACCCCTTCACCAACACCCATTATGGAATACATTGTCACATATGTTCCACCGCAGGTCATGGTTGTAGAAGAAGTTGAACAAATCCCATTCATCCCTGAAGTGAGATTACAACTAGACCCACCGGGCACATCAAAAAGGAAATGATATAGTAGTCGTAAGAAAAAAGTAGCACCACCACCAGATGATGAAGAGCCAGGATTCACCACTATGTTTCCAAAATATGTTCCACCCAGACTAGGTGATGCCCTTAAAATTCAGAATCTTGAAGAATGCAAGGTACCCATTGGTAGCACCGACTATACCAAAAGGAGTTCGGATAATGACAAACATACTCACAAATATTAAGAAGATGACCTTTGTTGACTATGAACTAAGGAAATTTCTACAATTCGCAATCGATAATTACATCATTGTTGTCTATGAGATAGAGGATGGCCCTAAACACTTAGTTCCACTAGAATGGGAAACATGACTAGACAAAGTTGCTTTGCTATCACTCATGCACATGTCGCATTTCGATCATAGTATAGAGGTGAATGCATGTGTTAAACAATTTCTAGTCTCATTTCATGGTGTATTTGTATGGCTTGAGTGGAAGGTTTCTGTTGATGTGGGGATTATGGCAGCGATTATGGGATTCCCACTTATAAGTGTCGACCCAACACCATTTTTTCCTGGAAAAGAACATGACAATATATTCACATGTAAGAACAAATAAAAGTGTGACCTAATCAGAGACACCAAAGGATTTTTCATTGCCTCTATGAATGACTATATTGTTTGGTTCGCAACTAAATTCCTATCTAGAAAATTGCTACGAAATATGCTACTAGACCAGTGCACCACAGGGATGATTATTGCAGCTGAGTTATGTGCAGCAGGTGTTCAATTCAACTAGTCATAATATATGCTAAATGAACTGTTAGTAGATGCAGAAGAGGCATAGAAGAAAGGTAGTGCATTACATTATTCATGGCTACTTATTTTGTTTCTTTTTGTTGCATGGATAGAACCAGCAAAATACCAAGGGGTAGATTTTTTCGTTGCATGTTGAGGAGCTCGATACTTGAATCTATGGTTTGAGAAATATTTAAAGCAGAGGAAAAAAGACAACAACATAGAGTTATTTTTCCAAGAAGAAGCCATTTGATATCATGTTAGAAAGCAGGCCAGAATTACTGAGGTGACCATTAAGCAGTTCAGGAACATTATCATATTTTTGGTTGCCACCCATCATATATTATTGCAGTTGTTACAAGACTGACAACACCAATGGCTTCCGACACAGTATCAAACTTCAGCTGAAGAAATTTAGGCCATTTTTCAAGATTGGTCGGAAGAGTGGAGAGTTCCTGTTACAAATGACTAGTTATCAATTGATGAAGAGGTGTCACAGAATGATCCATTGACACAACATGATGGGGGACAAGGAGAAAACCCACTAGAATAAACCCCACTAGAGGAAAACCTAGAGGAATACCAAAAGGAAAATCTAGAAAATACCCATAAGGAGTCAAGAACTACTCCAATGAACCCAGTAGTAGGGGAAAAGAGGGAGCACACTGAGAAGTCTGTGAGGAGTCATACGAAGAGGAAAGGAAAAAAAACAAATGGAACTGTTGGCATTACCAATGATTATTTATACATTGTTGATAGAAAAAATTACTGAAATCTCTAATCAAATCCTCCAAAAGATAAATGAGCGATAGATAAAGCTAACCAGAAGAACCACATACTTATTACAAACATTCTGTAAGGCCATGAAAGAAGTAAGAGTGGTGGTTGACTACATACCACAATTTTCTAATTCATGGGACTTAGTTATCCCAATAGAGGAATGACCTAATGATGTGTCGATACACATCCGACAGATAAAGACTCAAGTGGTGGATGAAGCACTTGAATTGGGGACAACATAGATAAATTTCATGGCCAAAAGTGTGGGCCATTTCACTATAGATTTCTATGCACTGTCGATGTATGAAGTATATGCCATTCAGAATGTCACAGTCACAGAAATGAAAGTAAGACAAGGCGCACTAGGAAATCAAGTCAGAGAATCAAACAAGACTATTCATAAGATGAAGAAAATAATCAAAGAAGTAGAAAAAAAATCTAAGACCTGGGAGGAAAACATGCAATGGCTCGACACAACTGTAACACTTGCTTGGACCAAGTTTACCAATGAAGGCATTACCAATGAGATGTTTATGAAATACAAAGTATTTGGAATTGGTGATATTGCAGAGAAACTCCACAAAAAGGTCGCAGATTTGGAAGCACAAGTGACACCTAGTACACCTCCAAAAGTACGTGAAGAGAGAAGAAATGCATCGATAGATGTTGCGAAGAGAATAGAAGAGGTAGAGGCGCTTTGTGCCAAACTAGTCGAGCAAGATTCTTAGACATGGGAAGATTTTATTTATGATGAGGAGCAAGAGAAATTTGCAAAACAATTTCACACTATTGAGATAGAGATGAACCAGCTAAAGATTGTGATGAAGAAATTGCCATTAGTAGAGAAAATGGCTAGGTTTGCTGACATGAAGAGCTTGCAACAACAAGTCGCAACATTTCAAACAAAACAACAAAAGATGACTGACAGGGTCATCGGATTGCAAGAATAAGCATAGAAAATTATAGGTATAATTCCACATGTACACCAAAATGTGAGACAATAAGTAGACTCATCAAGAGATATAACTTCGGAACACATCAGTTCCGAACTTGTTAAAAATTTGAAGATGACAAAAACATAAGTACGGGAGGAGACTAAGTGCATAGTGAAAATATTTAAGGATTTTCAAAGTAAAGTTGTAACAACAGAGGTCTCTGAATAATGTGGCTTGGGGCAGTCCATAGGTGAGTGTTGGGGGCCTATTGGCCCTAAGATAAGTTACACAAAATTCAACTAGAATTCTGATTGGGAAGATAAAAGTCGGCTACAAGAGAACATATGATGCTAGAGAAGAGGAGACGAAAGAAAATATGTGACGAGAGAGAAGAGGCAACTGAAGAGAAGATACTATGATAGCAGATAGCTATGTAAGATGTGATCGAACAAGAGCAACCATGACTTAGGGAACCGAGATAGAAGAAGAGTTAAGAGGTTGAAAAGGATAGTTCAACTAATCATGGGTAAGGATCTAATTAGAAAAAAACATGCTTTTGGTAATAAATAATCATTGTATTTTGGGTCGATAGCATAGGGACTTCACTTAGTGAACATCTCACATAGCACGTGCGATCGTGGGATATTAAATAATACCCTTAATTTCCAGAGATATTGACCCTAACTCTTTTTTTTGAAACCCCCTCCCAATACTTAAAACCTCCTCCCCACCCCTTTTTATACCTCAATCCTTATAAACCACCCTACCCACCTCCACCTTAAACCCCTCATCCCCCCAATACATGCAATATATTGGTTCAATTTTTAATAATTTTAAAACCCACAATATGAACTAACATGATAGGATATTGGTCAACAAGTGAATTTCCCATGGTCGATAGTGCCTACTATCAATTGTAACTGAATGTATGAGCATATAAATGATAGCCTGTTAGCTAACAAAAAAGAGGCGGTTGATTAGAATAAGTAGAATCCTATAAAAGGGAGAACCCAAGTTGTGTGAGGGACTAGTGTTGGTTAGGTGATTGTTTTGTTAGTCATTAGTAGGTTGAGAAGAGAAGAGGAGAGATTTGTTTAGCTAAGAGAACTGATTCAAGCTGTGTGTGGATCAACTATTAGTAGAAGTAGAGAAGTACTTAGACCTGAAACTAGAGAGAATGAGAGGAGAGAAGTATGTATAAGGTGTAAAGAATACTTAGAAAAGTGTCTGTAAGCTAAGTGTGCAGACAAAAGGTGCTAACATATTTCACATGCCATATGAAGAGTGTCTTTGTGGTTTTTACCAGATGGGTTTCCACATTAACCAGTGTCTCTATATATATTGATTGATGTGTTTATGTTAAATGTATGCATATTGTGAATAATTATATATGGATGTTTCACATCCCTTATGTTTATGAATAATCTCATGTGTGTATGTGTTGCACTATTTATTGAATGAATATGTGATATGGCCTTCATAATAAATGTTGAAAGATGTGTCGACTGGAAAATATCATGTTAACTTGAATGAATATCCTGTTATCTTGAATGAATAGACAAGTAGTAAGAAGTATAAACCTTGTCTTTTGTCAAGCGTTGTGATAAGATACACCAAGAGTAGTAATACCCACCTAACTACAAAAACCTAGTTCTGGAAGTTACCCATAAGGATATCTCAGGTGATACTACATCTGCGTCGCAAGTACTGTCAGCTAAGCCTTGCTCTGTTAGGATGATATGTGGGTATTTATTGATGACCGAGGATCTGAACCTAGATCGAATGGAGGAGAAATCCAACAAACACATAAATCCCTCTCGAACACATGTTACACTCATCTCCACACTCCCAAATCATTCCCTCACACCCTCCTAATCCACACCCTCATCGAATCCCATTGTTCTCATGCCATTCCTACAATGAATACCATTATTCTCCCTCGATGCACCTCACATTCTCTCCCTCCTCCAATGCTGCAATATTCCCAACCTATATGATGATGATACTGAAAGTAAAATTAACAACAATATGAGCTACATGGAAAAAATTATAAAAAAGAGGAGTACATCAATGCCATGAATATCAAAATTTATTCCTTGAAATACCGGGTTAAAGGATTGAATAACACACATCCATTATTGCATTCATATATGGTACCATCCCACAATTCCATTCACAAATTAAGCATTGACTTACCAAGGTTTGATTTTGCTAATCCATCGAATCCCATCTTGATTGTTTTCACCATCGAACCTCGACAACTCCATCTTTATTTTGTGCATGACATTGTAGGATGGGACTGTATATGAATGCAAGGATGAATATGAGTTATTCAATCCTTTAACCTATTTTTTCAAGGATTCAATTTCGATATTCATGTCATTGTCATCCTCCTCTTTTTGATCATTTTTTTCCATGTATCTCAAAATCTTGTTAATTTTACTTCTGAGATCATCATCCCAGTTCTTTGTTGCATCCTTTTTTTCTAGAGGGTTTCTCTCTATGTTTGTTGTATTCATATTGATATATCCTTGGATTTTATTTGTGAATAATTAACTATTAAAATATTAAAATTTAATAATAATAACAATATTTTAATAATATTAAAATATTAGAATTATATTATTATTATTATTATTATTATTATTAAATTTTAATATTTTAATAGCTAAATATTCACAAATAATCTCCAAGGCTATACCAAGATGAATACAAGGAACATAGAGAGAAACCCTCTAAAAAACAATGCAACAAAGAAGTGAGATGATGATCTCGAAAGTAAAAGTAACAAGATTCTGAGATACATGGAAAAATGATTGAAAAGAAGAGGATGTCAATGACATGAATCGAAATCAAGTCCTTGAAAAACAAGTTTAAAGGATTCAATAACTCACATTGATCCTTACATTCATATATATTGATCCTTACATTCATATACAGTCCCATCCCACAATGTCATGCACAAAATAAAGATTGAATTGACAAGGTCCGATGGCGAAAAAATTCGAGACAAGCTTCAATGGATCAACAATATCGAAAAAATATTTTGCAATGTAGGAAATATATAATGACAATGAAAAATAAATGTTGCATAAATTTACCTAGATAAATCTGCTTGCGACTGGTTCCTATAGTGTGACTCAATAATTAGAGGAGGAAGACTAGTGAGAGATTGGGTTACCTTCCAAAAAAATGTCTTTAAATGATTCCAAGTCATAAAATAAGATGAAATATACAACAAGCTCACTCGTTTACAACGTGACAAGAATGTGAATGAGTATTTTAGCAATCTCTTGGCTTTGGAAACTCGTGTCCAAGATGTACCTGAAGAAAAATTCCTACAAAATTCCATTGGTGGGATGAAATGAACTACCCAAAACAAGATAAAATTATTAGATGTCAAAGATGTCGAACAAACTCATCAAAAAGAAAAACATAAATAACATCAATCATCGTTTTATATCCCCCCCACCTAAGAACAAGTTAAAAAAAGGAGATAAATTGTGTTGTAAGTGTAATGCCCATAATTGGTGTCTAAGACATAAGTGTAAGAACAAGCATGTATTCTTGTGTGAAAAAAATAATGACGACAATAATGATGAAGAATTTGGGGATCCCATTGGGTTCCTAAAACAATCTCAACCTCTTTGATACCCATATAATACATGGGTGATCTTAACTTGTATTCCTTTATAGCTATTTCTAATTTATGGTATTTCATGTCACATGCAATCGTTTTTTTCCCTAGTATTGATACTTTAAAGCTAGAGGTAGGGTCGATGAATATGTTTAACTGTTTTGCTACCTATAAATCTATGAAATTATGTGTACTCCCACTATTGACCAATACTGTCACTTTAGTGTTCTTGATATAGCCAAGAATTTTTAGAGTTTGGGGTTGAGAGATACCAGTCATTGCAGCGATCGAGAGCATTGGGGTGACATAAAATTCCTTTTTGTTGGATTTGCTGCTATTTGATTCTATTGTAGAAGGAGATTAGCATGGAAACAATGGGCATAGTAGGATTACATTTGCAAGAATAGTTTATAAGGTTCTATGAAAATAGGAGGAAGTACAAACTTTATGATGTCAATTGCTCTCGTCCCAAAATTGTCTCATCTAATAAAATGAAAAAAATGATTAAATCAAGAGCTTATTAAGATTTTTTCTTACACTGTTATGCTATGGAAGGGATAGTTTATGAAAGATGAAATGTTGATCCAAGGTATTTATAAAAATCCTAGGAGAACATAGTGACATTTTCCAAAACCCTCCTCATGACCTGCACCCCCGCATATTTTAGGGATCACATTGTAGAGTTAATATTTCTAGGTTCAACTCCAATTAGGAAAAAACCATACATGCAATTTCATAGAAAAAAGTAAGAGATTGAACGAATAGGGAAAGAATTATTAAATGATGGTAGGATTACACGTAGTAAGAGTCTCTTCTCAATACCAGGAATACTTTTTAGAAAGATGGATGGATCATATAGACTTTGCATTGATTATTGATAATTAAACAAAGTCACCTTAAAAGATGAATTCCCCATTCCCTTTGACGATAGATTTTTGGATGAGTTCCATGGTGCAAAGTATTTTTCTAAATTATACCTAAGATTGGGATATTACCAAATCATAATTCGATAAGAAGATATTCCCAAAACAACTTTTTGTATGCATGATGGCCTATATGAGTTTTGAGTCATGCCCTTTGGATTATCCAAGGCTTTGTCAACATTCTAAGTAGTAATGAATGACTTGTTGCATATGTACCTAAGGAATTTTAGGTTGGTCTTCTTTGATGATATCCTTGTTTATAGAAAAAATGGAACTCACATCTCAAGCATGTAGAGACAGTATTGAAGCTCCTAGAAGAAAATAAGTTTTATGCTAACAAATCAAAATGAAGTTTTGGGAAAAAAAGAAATAGAATTTTTGGGGCATATCGTTTAATCTGAAGGCGTCAAGGATGACCCCAAGAAAAATGTGGCAATCACTAAGTGTCTGACCCCCAAATCATTCACATTGTTAAGGGGGTCCCTTGGTCTTGTGGGTTATTGTAGAAGATTTGTTCACAACTACACAAAAATCGTGGCACTATTAACATCAATATTAGAAAAGAATGCCTTCATATGGGATAAATATTTCAAATATTGATTTGAAAAGTTGAAAATCTTAATGACATCCACTCCAATTCTAGCAACCCCTAATTTCACCAAAACAATTATCCTTGAATGTGATGCTTTAGGTATAGGTGTAGGATCCATTCCCATGTAAGACACACATCCCATCACCTTCGAGAGTCGGATGTTAAAACCAAATGAGCATACAAAATATACATATGACAAAAATGTTGGCAATNGGGGGGGGGGGGGGGGGATTTCTTATTAAAACATACCACAACAGCTTGAAGTGTTTTCTAGCCCAGGAAAATATCTCTCTAGAACAACAAAAATGGGTGAGCAAAATCCAGGCTTTTGATTTTGACATTTTGTATAAAAAAGGGTAAGGATTATGTGTTTGTAGACAACTTATCAAGGAAGCATGAAAGTGATTCCTCACAGTGTTCCATTTCGATAGTTATTCCTATATGGATTTCAAAGGTCCAAATTGAGTATGTGAAAGACCCAGAGACAAGGAAGCTAATTGAATAAGTTGAAAGAAACAAGGAAACAAAATCCAAATACTCATGAGATAAATACATACTATGGTACATATAGAGGATATATTTACCTAGATCATCTAAATTCAAAACTCAAGTTTTAAAAGAGAACCATGATTCTCTGATAGAAAGCCATGTTGTGTTTTTTGAAACATACCATAATATACCTTAGTCCTTCTTTTGGAAGGGAATGAATACTGATATACAACAAAATGTTGTTGAATGTGATACTTGTCAAATATAGAAGTTTAAAATACTGGCTCCTCCTAGACTTATCCAATCCCTTCATATCCCAGCTAAAAAATGGTTTGAGATATCCATGGATTTTATCACTGGTATTCCTACACTGGAAGGAAAATATGGCATATTCATAATCATTGAATGGTTAAAAAAATACACTCACTTCATTGGTATTTTCTCAAGATAAAAAAACCAATCAATTCAGATATAGTTATGTAAAGGATATATTTAATCTCCATGGGTTTTCCATGGTATTGGTTAGTGACAGGGACCCCAAATCCACCAACAATTTTTGAAAAGAATTGTTCCACCAAATTGGGACTTCATTAACTATGAGTACCTCTTACCATCCCTAGATAAATGGACAAACCGAAGTAGTAAATAAATGCCTTGAAGGATACAATTGTAATTTCATGAACAACATCTGGACACAATGTGTACATCCACTAAAACTTGTAGAATGGTGGTACAATAGTACATATCATACCTTAAAAAATATCCCCTTTTGAATCCTTATACATGTATCTACCTCTTACAGTGAAGGAATATGTTATCAACAATTTCAAAGTTCCATCAATAAAACATTATGTAGTTGCATCCTATGAAGTCATCTGTATTTTGAAAAACCATCTCGAACAAGCAAATTAACAACATGAAGAAACAAGAAGAATAAAAAGAATTGTTTGTGAATTTGAAGTAGGTGATTGAGTATTTTTTCATCTCCAACCATACAAACAAAATTCACTTAAAATTTCCAAAAATTATAAACTTGTGCTGTATGGCCCTTATCAAGTACAAAAGCAAGTAGGACAAGTGGTTTCTTCTCTAGACATACCAAACAAAGAGAAACTACATGATGTTTCCATGTGTCATGATTAAAGAAGAAATTGGGTCCAACATCTCACATACAACAAAATTACCTGTGCTATATGATGAAGGAAAATTGGTGCTAGAGCCTAAATGTATTTTAGAAGTTAAAACTAGAACACTCTATTCTAGATCAGTCAATGAATACCTTGTCAAGTGGAAATACTTTCCAAAAGATGAGGCTACTTGGGAGAATGAATATTTTCGTTCATGTCACATATCCTTACCAATACTTTGTGGAATAAGTATCTCAGATAGGGATGACTTGTAATAGAGCTAAATAATTTAAATGTTATTTTTTTTTAATTAATTATTTCATTGGCATAATTGGAAGGGCACACTATTTAACTGTCTCTTCATATTTATAGAAGTCACATGATTCTTTGTAAATATGATCATTGAATAAATAAATAAATAATTATTTGGAATATTCATTCCAATATATCATTGATAAGCCTCATAAATGTTGTTGGAGTATTGGTGAGACCTAATGGCATAACCATCCATTCAAAAAAAAATATGCATATTTATAGAAGTCAGATGATTCTTTGTAAATATGATCATTGAATAAATAAATAAATAAATATTTGGAATATTCATTCCAATATATCATTGATGAGCCTCATAAATGTTGTTGGAGTATTGGTGAGACCTAATGGCATAACCATCCATTCAAAAAAAACAAATGTGGTTTTAAAAGCAATTGTATATGTGTCACTAATCTTCATATAGACTTTATGATAGCCTTCTTGGAGGTCTAACTTAGTAAAATAGATATCCCATTCCAAATGATCCAATAGATCTTTAATCCTTAAAAGATTATACTTATTCTTAATTGTCATTTTGTTGAGAACCATTGAATTCATCACCAATTTCCATTCGTTTTTCTTCTTTGTAGGAATAATTATGAAGGAAGGAGACCCAAATGGGGAAGATATTGGTGGAATGTGCCTAACATTTAGAATTTTGTTTAGTCATTTACCAATTTCTTCACTTTTATTCATGATAACCTATAAGTAGGTGTATTAGATAACGATTCCTAAGAATCAAATAAATAGTATGGTTAATCTTCTATTGAGTGGGAAAACCTTGAGGCTCTTAAAACACATCTCGATATTTATATAACAAATTCTAAAGGGATGGTGGGACCTATTGTAATGTAGTATATAATTTGATCAAACACACCACATAGAAATGGAGGCATTACTTATGATCTACCAACTTGATTGTATCATGACCTTTTAAGGGGATATAAGAATATGCCAACAACATTTGTAAACTTGATGCCCTTGTCACCTTGGAATAAATTATATTGATTTAGACCTCATTCATAGATGTCTTTGTGATATGACTAATAACAATGATCCAATATGAGAGTAACATATTCCAATTGGGGGAATCACATTCCATCGTATCTTAAAATGGAGACATAACAAATGTGACCAAGCAATGATGATTAACTTGAAAATGATTTCCTTCTAAGACTATAGAGCTTGTAATAAAATTATTTTAACTTCCATTATGGAGGATGAGATCATAAATGGGGTCCTTTATTTGGTAATTATGGGTAAACCAAGTTTCTATAATAGATATGTATAATGGTGGATCATAAGGACTATTTTTTCATTTGGGGTGGTAAGGTTTGAAATTTCAATGATCTTTAAGGGATCCGAATAGGCCAAGCATGCAAGAGGAATGTTTTGTTGTTCAAAAAATAAGTCCCTAGGAGGAACTTGACACTACAACACAACACTCTTTAGATGAATTCAGATTAGATTTATGAAAATAGAAATAGGATGGCTTGTGAGATTTGGGAAAAGTTGTGCTAGGAAATGGAAGAGAGGTAATTCTAAGTGCAAGAGATTAATGAGAATGGTTAGGTGAATGTAGAGAAGTATATGAAGAATGAGGGGATAATGTAGAGTGATTCCCCAACTTGTGTTATTTTGTAAGCTCTCTTTAAAAGGTTTGATTGGCATTATCATACTAAAAATTTCAGTTTTAGTGTGTAAAAAATGAAACAAACTAGTAATAAATTTCATACAAAGGACAAGTTCTAGATCAATGATAGATAACTGTACATAAATATTAATGAATTGAGCTATATAATCTTGAACCAACTAACCTAACAACTATAAAATCTAAAGACAACTTTTACATAAATAATTATAATCCTTGGTGGGTACTGAATCCACTTCCACAATGTATCACAAAATTATGTGTAGGATGTCATAGGGTTTTAATTCATAGGTACCTCCACCAGCTCCATGTAGAGGGTGGAACATGGGTGGAACAATCATAAATTTTTTCTCTTGACTTAAAATCTATCCCATCTATATGCAACACTACACATTATATTTTATTGTCATTTATCATGTTGGAATCGAAGTAAAATCCATTAAGAAGCAAGTCATTGAAGTATTACACAAATTTAGTACCCAATACAATGAATTCAAAGTTTGCAAAAAATATATTTGAATTTGTCTACAAAAATTGAATTGAACTTGTAGAAGTGGAGTAGGATTATGAAAATCAAACGTTTGCAAGAGCATAATTTAAGCAAGAAGTAGGCCTCATGAGTCATGATAGGTGTAAATAAATCTCTAGTAACTTTGTGCTCCAATACCAATTGATATGGATGGAATGATAAACAAAAATATACAATTATCAAAAAACAAATGAGAGAGAACCTTTGAGTCAAAAAACAACTCACTTGAACTCTTAGTTTCTCATTATATTTATATTTAAAACATTTTGGTCAAAGTTGACCAAATCAAATGCATTAAGACCCATTTATTTAATTGTTGATTTATCCACTACTTGTGAATGACTACACTACATGTGTGGGAAATTATAATAATAATAAAATAAGACAACTACATTAATGTCAAACAACTACGCTACTTTAATATCATAGATGTTGGAAACTGATAAATAAAATATACATAAGGAAAAACTATACATATAGTGTTTGTATTATAGTGTGAATGTTGTATACATTTATCTATAATAGAGAGAAAGAGAATGTAAATATAACTAACCATTATATGCTCTATGATCTACCTTGTATCATACACATTTCAATACACATGAATACATTTCAATTACAATATTGTTTCTTCAATTTATAAGGTGGCTTGGTTCCATATTTTTAAATGGGGTGATCATTCGTCTTCTTGGATATAATCACACTAGTTAGGATTCCATAAATAGTCTTGGGTATGAATGGAGGATTTCTGTACAAATGATAAAGTGTGCATGTAAATGCAATCAGAGTTTATTAAATGCACACACACAATAGAGTTTAAATAGGTGTGGGAGATTGGAGTGCAAAGGGTCTAGAATTTGATGTGCATAGTGTTTTTTATCCCAAATAGTATATAGGTTTTGCAATGCTTCCTATAAAACCAATAAGAACAATATCCCTCAAGACTACTTGTTAGAGAAACTGGGAGGTCAATCATAACACTACCCCTTGAATTCATGGAAAGAATTAGGGACCAAGAGTGACATGGTTGGAGGAGGCCAACCTTGGACATTGATGTCTTTTGGCATGCAGGAAACTACACACCAAACCCCCATGGTTTTGTAATTGTATGGTTCAACCATTGTTTGATATTCTATAATCACGTACATCTCACAATTGTACATTAAGTAGTTGAAGACACTATATAAGGGTTTCTAAGTGATAAACAAAAGGATTTCCATGTTGGAATATAAATAATCCCATAAATCATATTTAGACTTACATATTTCAATGTTAATGATTTTACAGAGACTAAATAGATGAGAGAATAGTGTAGAACACAATTTGTTCTTTAACACCTAAAATTCTCATTAACACACTTGATCCCATTTGAAAACATGTTTCTTTATATTATCTTGCAATATTTGGTTCAAGGGAAGTGCAACATAAAAAATTACAAGACAAATCTATGGTAAAACATTTATAATATTATTTATCCAAGTCTATGTTTCAATAAATGAAAAAATACGTAGTTACACTCGTAGGAGGAAAAATATCGACTACGTATTGAACAAACTTAGAGCTATTATCCATTAGCTTCAATTCACCCACAAATTATGTTTGAGGGTATTTTTCGTAAGAAATCAAATGTGAATTTATTGATCTATTTTTGTGGTTTGACTATACTCAATAGAATTTAAAATGAACCTACTTAACCATGCATCTACATCAATCCTAAGCCCGTAGACTTCCATTTTTTGTTTGACTGTATAGTCCTTTATTTCATTCATAAACTTAACTCAACAAGTTCCAAGAAGTGGATAATATCCAAGCTGAGTTCTTAAGAAATGGTTGTAAAGACTTGGTAGTTCATATTACATACATAACTTTGTTATTTCCCATGGATTTTCACTGTCTTAGAATCCCCAAATCATCCACTCTACCCATAAAGTTGGAGATACTAATGACCCTAATAATTATAACACTATTATGATCAGGAATACCATGGAAAATACATTTTCCTTATCTTTAGACCCCTATATCACAAGGTTGAAAATGACTACGAGATTTAGACATAAAGGATGTGTAGGTTTAATGAGAAATAGTTACACCAGTGACCACATATTCACCCTAACTTATGTTATTAAGTAATCCAAGTCCAACATGCGTAGAGTTTACTATTGCTTTGTGATTCAAATGGGGTCAATATATAATTTGTCATATATTTTGGAATTTTATTGGTGGAAGGATTGGATAAATTGGTTTGTAGGGAACATTCTAGGGGTATGTGCTACTTTGCATATTTGGGATCTAGAACCTTTCAGGTCCTGTTTGTGGTATTAAACTATTTTTTTATGGTCTAAAATTCATAGAACATGTATGTGACCTCCATCGATGTTATTCTACACTTATCTACCTTTCCAATGGTGCAAAGAGCACCTCAATAAAATTTTGTATGAGGAATTTATACCTACCACGAGTTGACCCATCTAGTTGAACACCATGGTACTGAGTGGATTCTAGGTTAGCTCTCATTACCCAAACATGTGGATCCATTCCTTTGTGTATGTTCACAAAATTATAGAGGGTCCAAAATCCTAACCCTAATCAAGAGCTAAGGCATGTACAAACCCTAAATATTAGGCCCTTAGGAGGAGAAGGGATGTCATTTTGATGATGTTATTGTATTGTTATATAGTTGAGAAAAAATTAGGGACTATATATTAGAGTAGGATAGAGGAAGTAGGATATTCTGTAGTATTTCTGCATGCCAGAATGTCAAAGGTAACTCCATAGTGAGTACCACTTTCTTTGTATCTGCAGTGCATATTAGAGAAGAAAAAGAAAGGCATAGTCCTCACTTATGGCTGGGTTTTTCTCCATAGTGGGTTTTCCTAGGGTATATATTGATCTTAAAATCAATCACATAAGCAAATAAAAGAGATATGTAAACCATTAAAGGAAGATAACAGTTGATAATGGAGTTCACCCCTCCGGGATATGACTTAGGGCCACTTCCAATGGGAAGGCCTATCTTATTAGTCTTCATAAGCTTACAAATGAGTGTTCTAGAAACAATTTTGAGTTCTATCAGTCAGCCATAGAAATAGACTACACCACTGCCTTCCTCTCGACAAATTGAGAAAAATGAGTACAAACTTGCCTATATATGCCCGAGACCTCCTTTGGCACACAAAACGAGACAAAATCCCTAAAAAGGGAGAAAAGAGTACAATCTTTACGGATTTTTCCTTAAGATTCATGCCCATTAATGGATTGAGTGCCTCGATATCTGTGCATGTACCCTGTGTCATATTATGTGCAACATGCACGCTATTTTTCAAACTTTCGAACTTGATTGTGGTTTTGGAATTTCATGGCTTTTATAAGGTTTAAATGTAACAACCTTAAAAGAAATTCATACAATTTATTAAAGAATGATGGGGCTGTGGTCCAGTGGTAAGGTGATCTATTACTTAGGTAAATGTTTTGGGGTCAAAATCATGGGCCTCTCCTTTCTTCACGTGTTTTGAATGGTGGAAACAATAATATGTATCCACGTTAAACAATGGTTTTGGTGGATATGCTTTTTTTATGGTAGTGATAAGGCTCCACATTAATATATGACTTGGAGTATATTAGATTGGCTCCACATAGGATTGGTGTTTGCTTATGGGTCTTGATATTCCCCTTTTTCCAACTTAAACCCTATACAAGTTTATATACAACCTTTTTCCTATAGCTATTGAGAACCATCAACGAAGGCTTGGTTAGCAAAGTTGTACAAAGTCTCTAGGAATGTTACGAAGGTATTGGGTTCAATCCATGTAGACTCCACACAAATTTTATCCAACATTACATTAACTATTTATTTTTCCAAACTAACCATTTTTTTTTCCATTTTCACCATCCTTGTTGAAACTTCAAATATTGATAACCTCTGCATCTAGAGGTCTTTTTTCACGAAATGAATGTTGCTAGAAAGGTATTGATGAGAGATTTCACCCTGTAAGATTTAATTTACATTTTGAAGACTTTAAACTTGATAAAATATGAGATGATCCTCCTAGATCAAGCCTTCCCACTGAGAAGATTTTGGACCACCAAAATCTTGAACTATTCATAATTCAAGTGAGGACAAGTTCATCTCACTTGTCATGTATAACCTATCCATTCTTCCTGGAACATGTACATTTGACTCAACATAACAACAATCAACATTGCACTAACATGGTTAAGTACATTAATCCTCTTTTCCACAAAATATTCATTCAATATTGTAGGAACAAACCATATAGTGTTGATCAGTAATAAGATGAATATAAACATTGAACATTTGAAAGATATTGTACCCATATCATGTTGATTTTTTACCATAGAAACATTATCAACCATAACAGGTGCATTGTAGTGAAATTAAACTTCCTTTTCATGCTTAGGATTATTTTTCTGCTTACATTGCATAAACATAAGTGTCAAATTCTGACTTGCATTAACAACTCATTTTAATTGTTGTGTAGTGACCAATGATTTGTCATTTTTAAATGAATGTGAATGCACTATGTACTCAATTCATTATTTAAACAAGTGATATTGATTATGTTCTCTATAGAAGATTTTCTTTCTATCATATAAGTACGAACTACCCAACACAATTCCATAGATATCTAGTGGGACCACATCAAATTCAACCTCTTCTACAAACTTAGATGTAATTGCAAACTTTAAATCACATTGTTTTGTTACTTGTAATATTTTATCTTTCCATACCCAGCCTAATGGATAAGGTTTCTTGTGTGGTTTTGTTGTTAATCCCAATTTCTTAACTACTTCTTCTGAAATGAGATTAGCTTGGGATACACTATCTATTGGTGTGTCAATCTTAGTTTGTTTTGTAATCACCCTTATATGAAACAATGCATTCCTCTCTTTATCGTTAGAGCTGACATGATCTTCAGAAGTAGAAGCACATAAATAACCAATGTTAGAATCATTACCAACAATAGATTTACCTTTTAGACCTACAATTGTTATCTTTGTTTTTCCCTTAGAATATGATCCAAGGTGCTCAATGATAATTGTGGTTTTCTTATTCCCTTTTCGATATTTGAACCACTTCGGTTTCAGTTCTAGATGTAGCTTCCAACAATGTTCTTCATCATGCCCATATTTTTGACAATACAAACATGAAATATTTGTATCCCATTTCTTCACGGTATCTATATGCTTTCCTTTCCCTTTTTCCTTGCCTTCTTATGCATGGATAGATTCAGCTGAAGGGAAATCATGGACTCTCTTCCCTTTAGATTCAATATTCGTAGCTTGCACACATACCTCACCAAGGTTATTAGGATTAAACATAAGTATTGTATGACACAAATAACTATGTAATCCTCTAATAAACTTGAGAAGAGTTTCCTAAGTATAAAGAGGTATGCCCAAAATCAAACTTTCTTTTTCTAAATTCCTAAGTGTACTCTTGTACATTCTAACCTTTACCTTGTCTTAAATTTTTTTAATCCATCATGGCTTGTTGTATGTATCCTAATGGATTAAGTTTATTTTTTAACGTAGTAGTAAATTCACACTAGGAAGAAATAATGTTACCTTTTCTAAGGAGGTATTCATGTGTCTTAATTTCCCACCATATGAGTGAGGTTCCTCAAGGACAGAAAGTATTTAACTGGATCTTTTCCTTATCACCTGCAAGCTTTTGAGTACTACAATACACCTCAATCTTCTTGGTCCAATCATCTAGTTTTCATTCATTAAGTTCACCATTATATCTGAACAAGCCAATCTTAATATCAAGTTTTAAATAAGATAATTCAGACTTAGCCTTCTTAGGTTGTTTCTTCTTCTTCTTGGAGTTGTTCAGAATAAGAAGAAGAAGATGAAGAAGAATGTTTAGAAGGGTTTTTTCCTTTTCCCCAAGGATTATCCTTTGCTTCCTCCTTCTTCATTTTCTTCTTTTCCAAACTCTCTTGATAATCTGCAAACAAATTTTCTACTATTTCTGCCAGCTGATATAAATCCTTATGGAAGGCCTTCTCATCTTCTCCTCGGTAGTATTCATCTATCATTTTATCTCTTCAATGTGCAAGTCCAATCTACTCTGTATTTCATCTAATATAAATCCTTATAGAAGGCCTTCACATATTCTCCTTGGTAGTCTTCAATCTGCCATTATCCTTCACTTGCTCCTTCTTCGTTTTCTTCTTTTCCAACCTCTCTTGATAATCTGCAAACAACTTTTATACTTTGTTTACCATATGATAGAAATCCTTACGTAAGGCCTTCTTCATTTTCTCATCGGTAGTATTCATTGTGTTATTTGTGTGGATGTGTTATTTTTCTCTAGTTATTTTTTGTTTAAGTTCTAGTTTATTTATCATTGTGTGAAACTCAACTAACACAATGAATTAGGTTGTAAGGTCAGTTGTGATGAATTGTTTAAGTGGAATATCCACAACAGTTTACATATCATATAGGTATCAGAGAATTTTTCCTAGGTTTTGTGGGAAATTATAGGATTGAGGAGATGGAGAAATAAATAAAAATTATTCAAACCTTGGCCATGGTAGATGAGTCCATAGAATAATTAGGGGGGGAATATGAACAATGATTTACAAATATGTAAATACAAGTTGTTGATATCTCACACAATATGTTAATTCTCACAGTGGCTCGAGAGAGGAAGTTTGGACCTTTTGATGATTTTGGAGGCTCTAACTCAAAGACTAGATCAAAGGGGAAATCAAGAGACAAAGGTGGCCCATAAAAGGATCTAAGGAAAGAGATCAAGAAAGAGAATCCAAGCTATAGTTCCATTACCACTTCTCAACCATTATTTAATATGGAAGTGAAAGTGGATGTCAAGACATACTAAGGTGAAATTGATGCTTTAATTTTAAATAATTATTTGCAAAAATTAGAGGTCTATTTTAGTATCCACAACATAGATGAGGAGAAGAAGTCTTCATCTCCTCGATTGAAATTAGAGGGCCATGCATTCACCTAGTTAGAAATATATGCAAAGACACTTAGGTTAAAGGGTGATCTTATAGTAACTAAGTTGGAGGATTTAAAAACCCTCATAAAGTCCCAATTCCAACTTATCAGGTATGTAGTGGACCAATGGATCCATTGGCATCACTTCAGAAAAAGGAAAGGGAAGAGTGTTCAAGAGTACACCACTAAATTCAAGAAGACGGCTATTATGTTGAGTATCTCACCTAGGAATATATATGTACTCCTCAAGTATTTAGGGGTCCACATAGTCATTTATGAAAGAAAGTGATGCTCTTGAATCCCAAGAAAATTGATGAGGCATGTTTGTAAGAATGATACATGGATAATATAGGTCACAATAAAGGAAAAATAGGTGCTTCTAAACAAAAATAGATCCAATATACTTCTAAGGAGGGAAAGAATAAGTGGAAAGGAAAAGATAAGAAGACTACAACCTTGGCACATCAATGTAAGGTTTATAAAATCCATTGTAATCATTGTAACATTGATAGTGACACTGAAGAAAAGTGTTGAAATTACATCTAGAGGTGAACCCTAAGAAACTAAAAAAGGATGCCAAGAAGAAGAACCCTCTAGCCATAGATTCAATCCAACAGGTAGAGACCAGCTTAGATGTGGTTGAGAATATTTTTTTCACTTCAGTATAGAAGTAGGTGAATCTAAGTGGTATTCATAATAAGGAATAGAAGGAGATGAAAAAACTATTCCATTTCAAGATCAAGATCAAGAATACCAAGGTTTATTCTCTATTTCATTTTGGTTCACAACTCAATCTCAAAGTTAGCAATCTGGTCAACAAGTTAGGTTAGAGGTTCATGATCATCTTAGCCCTTATACATTGGCCCTGTGAAAACAAGGATACAAAGATCAAGGTCACGGAACAATTTAAGATCAAATGTGTTGCGAGTGTAGGTTTTATTGATGAAGTGGATTTATATGTGGTGGCCTTTGATGTGTGTGGTGTAGTGTTTGGCATCCCCTACATGTATATGAGGGACTCAATGTTCATGAGGAGAGTAACCAATACCGCTTGATTAAGGATTGGAAGTCATTCGTCACCAATTCACATAAAGACAAATGAAAGATATCATTGGTAAGTGCCAACCAAGCCAAATGGTTTATTAATGCAAGTTAAAAATATGTTTTTCTTTTCTTATAATATAATCAATTAGGTGATGAATCAGTAAGAGTAAAGAAATCCCTAGAGGGTGTACTAGAGAGAAAAAATATTAGTTGGAAAAGTTGCTACAAATATACACAGGATTGTCCTATGAGCTTAAATGGATATCAACTAACAGGGAAGTAGAACATGAGATATAGTTCTTTCCTGAATACACATAACCAAGTATTGCGATATATAGATAGTTTGGTTTGGAAGCAGGAGAAGTGAAGAAGAATTTTTTAAAGAAAGGGGTGATTCAACCAAACACCTTATCTTGTGGGTCACTTTACATCATTTTACCAAAGAAGGATGGGACTTGGCGGTTGTGTTTTAACTGCAGTGCTTTGAACAAGATTACATTTAAGAATAAAAATCCTCTACCTAGGATCGATGATTTCTTAGACCAGTTGTAGCCTGCTAAGTACTTTACCAATGTTAGAGCCCTAATCCACTTTAGTACCATGATCATACACCTAGGATAATTTTCATTAGCTTTATGCTATGTTATATGGTCCAAACTTAGGCTATGATGATCATTTACTGAGAGTTGACGTGCTCCACCTTGATCATTCTGATAGTTGAGGCACTCCAATTTGATCATTCTAATAGTCCATATTCCCTCATTGATTATAGATCATTCTTAGTGCATTTCCCATCCCTTGAATCAAGAAATATGTTTGACCTTAAGTGCTAGTGCATGTCTGTGGTGGTTTTTGGCCTTCCTTGATCATTTATTGCCTCCTAGAGCCACTCCCACTCACCCATGTGTTCACCCACATCTAGATTTCCTTCATTTATGATCCAAAATGCTCCATCCATGTTTGCACTAGAGTTTGTGACCATCTGGGATGGTTAGGGAGATGATTGGTCCACCTATGGGGGTTTGAGGGTCAAATCATAGTCTGACACATGTATGCATCTAGATGGCCTCCAAAGGCTAAAAATTTATCTCTAATGTAATATAAACCTGATCCAGACATATTTACATGTTGGACAGTCTTAACAATATCAGTTATTGACTACATTTGTGTATGATATTTTCACTATTTCTATTGTTTTGTGCATAATTTGTGTGTAATATCAAATAGTGAGAATCCCCATGGCTACTAGACCCTACTATAAATAAATTCTCACAACCAAGTTGGATCTTAATTCAAGATACCACTAGGTATATGTTGAAGAAAAGTACTCATGGAAGACCTCCTTTAAGAAAAGGCAAGGTTTGTATGAATGGTTGGTCATGAATTTTGGTTTATGTAATGCACCAACTACTTTTATGAGATAAATGAATGATGTTTTGCACCCATATTTAGATTCATTTGTTATAGTGTATTTGGATGATATACTAGTTTAGACATCTACATGGGAGGAGCACATTTCACATCTCAAGTAGGTGTTTGAAACTCTGGAAAAAAAACACCAGTTATTGGCTAATCTCAAGAAATGTGAGTTTTATCACCAGTAATTGGTGTTTTTGGAGTACGTGATTGGTGGAGGGAAACTCAAGATAGACCCTACAAATATGGAGGACATTATAAGATTTCCAATTCCTATTAATGTAACTAAACTTAGGATCTTTGTGGGGTGGAACAATACCTATGGAAGTTTATTGCTTTCTTTCCGATGGTGGTTGCACCACTCCATGCCATAATAGTGAGAAGTACGAGTTTCCAATGTGGAAATAATTGGCACAAATAATTCAATGAGATAAAAGGAATATTAATCATGCACCAGTTCTCACATTCCCTAACTTACATAATCCTTTCGAAGTGGAGATAAATGCAAGTGAGTATACCATGGAAGAAGTTTTGATGCAAGAAGGTAATCTAATATGCTATCTTTCTGAAATGTATCATGGGTTTCCTACACTATGCCAGGAAATATATTCCTTGGTTCAATCTATTAAGAATTAGAATCACTTTCTAAAGGGAGAGAAAACCATTATCGACATGGATCACTAGCAATAGCAGTATTTGTGGGCCTAGAGCAATTTGCAACAAACTAGACATTACAAGTTGGGTTTTTTGTAATAATTTCATCTAGTCGTCAAGTATAAGAAGGGAAACACTAATAATTTTGTAGACATTCTTTCAAGTCCACACATATCTAATATATATCTTTGGAAACCCCTATGGACAAGGAAGTTTTTATGCATGATGAATACCAAGAGGGATACACAAATATCGGGACTTCAAGGAGGTGTTTCAATAGCTACAGGGCCAATTTCATGTAGAATAAGGTGATAGTAAGGTTGATTATCATCTCTAGAGTGGGTTACTCTACAATATATATAATATATGTTACTAAAGGTGAAATATTGTAGCTTATCACAGAGGCACACACCTCCAAAGTTGCAGGGAATTTTGGTGTTGGGAAGACAATTGCTAAC
The DNA here is from genome assembly GCA_001517045.1 of Pseudotsuga menziesii. Lineage (NCBI taxonomy): Eukaryota > Viridiplantae > Streptophyta > Pinopsida > Pinales > Pinaceae > Pseudotsuga > Pseudotsuga menziesii. The sequence goes on along the minus strand of LPNX010546081.1, from coordinate 46,218 downwards.
TTACAAAGCTATGTGTATTGGACCATAATGCAAGAAGATGTAGCACTATCTATAAGAGGATTCATACTTTTCTATATCACCAATCCTAGAAATGGATAGCAAGGACTATGACATACCTTACTTGTACCCATGTGACGTTGGGAAAGTGGTGCATTTTATCGGTGAGTTACTAACCACTAGGAAGGGACATGACTATTTATTTGTCATAGTTGACAAATTCAACAAGATGTGAATTCTTGTGCCTTTTTAAAATACCATCAAAAGACAAGAAAAAATGCACATGTTATTTGGTAAGGTCTAGGTGCACTTTGGGATACTTATGAGCATCATATTAGGAAAGGATACAAAATTTCATTAGAGGAAATTTCAACTCAAAATGGGCCTCCTAAAATAATAGTTAAAATAATAAAATAATATTTATTAATTTTCGATAAAGAAAATAAAAAACTACTTTTTTGTTCGTATTTTCGACATATCTCCCCATGTTTTTACTCAAACTTCGATCGAGAGAGCTTGTTGGATGTGGAATTAAATTCCGCATCCAACGAGTACCCACTCGGCATACTTTTGATGGGCCCAGCTACCCCAAAAACAAGAAATACCTGAAAAATGTGATGATGACATCATCATCATGTTTTTTCAGGGATTTCTTATTTTTGGGGTAGTTGGGCCCGTCAAAAGTATGCTGAGTTACTACTCGTTGGATGCTGAATTTTATTCCGCATCCAACGAGCTCTCTCGATCAAAATTTGAGTAAAAACACGGGGAGATATGTCGAAAATACGAACAAAAAAAGTAGTTTTTTTTATGGTACCTATCCCCAAATTTATATTAAAAGTTGTTTAAGAAGTGCTCCCTTTTTGAATTTTAAAGAATTTTGATTGGCTAATTCATTATGACATGGAATTTGTATTATTTTTGAAAGGCCCATTTTAAATGGAAATTTCCTCTAATGGTTAGTGCCTTTTGGACTACAATTTGGGAGAAGATGGACACTAATTTGAAGAGATATACGCCATTCCATCAATAGATAGATGGACAAACAAAAGTAGTCAACATGAATTGGGTGCAAATTTTTATGGGTTACAATTAGAAGCATCCGAAGACTTGGGATGAAAATACGATCTATATTCAACACTCTTATAATAAAACAATCCACACTTCCATCGGTAGCCCCCATTTTGAAATTTATTTTGGATATCTGGCACCTTCACTTGTGCTTCACCTCTAGATGTTATATATGGAAAACAAGGGGGATTTAGTGAATACTCCATAGGTGAAGCATTAAGAGATGAGAAATTCATTGATAAGATCAAAAAAATCCAATTGCAAGTACATAAGACATTGAAGAAGTCACATGGGAAGTACAAGGCCAAACATGACCAACATAGGTTTGAGAAATCATTCAAAGTGGGGGATAGAGTTTGGTTATAGATGAAGAAGGAAATACTACATAGTCTTGGTAATAATATCAAGGTTTAATGATATGGCCCTTTTGAGGTAATCGAGAAGGTGGGAGATAATGCCTACATACTCACTCTACCACCATACATATGCATTTACTCAGTAGTGAATGTGGAAAATTTTCAATTCTATGAACCTTCCATGTTATATCAGGAGGACGAGCAAACCTTACCTACCATATAGGACCTAGCATTTGATGCTCAAAATTTTACAAAAGAAGTATAAAACTACAATATAGGGGAAACATGACCTTTGGAAGATTGAGTTGAGAGGGCAACTTCCATGCAAGGATAAATAGTAATCCAAGGAGAAGGTAGAGAAAACAATTCCTTACCTAATTTACTAAAATATTTTGGGGACCAAAATTATCCAAAAATGGGGAGGTATGATCTGATTGGATCGATGTATAATTTGTCATCTATTTTGGTGTTTTTTGGGAAGAATGATTGGATGAATGTGCTTGTAGGATCCATTATAGAGGCATTTATTATTTTGAATATTTGGTTTCTATAAAATTTCAAGGCCTATTTGATCCCATAAATGACCCACATATTATTCTATGTTATGATACCTTTCCAACAGCGCAAAGATTATTTCAATTCAAGTCCATATGAGGAAGTTATGTCTCCCACAAGTTGACTTATCCAATTGACCACCATGCTACCAAGTGGATTCCAAGTGAGCTCTAATTACCCACACATGTGGAGCTAGTCATGTATGGAATTTCGAGAACATTCTATAGCGTCCAAAACCCTAACCCTAATCAAGAATTGAGGCATGTACAAACTCTAAAAATAACCTTATATGGTTATCGAGTTATGTTAAATATTATGCCATTAAGAGGAGAAGGGGTGTTATTTTGATGATGATATTGTAAAAGTTCCATAGTTTATCAATAGAAAAGGGAATATAAAAGTAGAATAGATGAAGTAGGAGATATTATAGTAGTCGTGCATACCATAGTGTCAAAGATAACTCCATCGTGAGTACCATTTTCTTTGTAGTTGCATTGCATATTTGAGAAGAAAAGCACAAGGCATAGTCCTCACTTCTAGTTGGTTTTTTCTCTATCATGAATTTTCCTAGTGTATATCTTGAGTTATTTGTGTGGATGTGTTATTTTTCTCTAGTTATTTTCCTTTCAGTTCTAGTTTATTTATCATTATGTGGAATTCAACTAACACAATGAATAAAATTGTAAGATTCGTTGTGACAAATTATTCAAGTGGAAAATCCAAAATAAATTACATATCACTTTGTGAACTTGCATAAGGAAATTAAAATTACCCCTTGGAACCTACTCATTTAAGGACTCAAGATTCCAAGTCTTCCAAACTTAGTTGTTTCTTTAGTTATGCAAATTTATGAGTCTATCATTTGTAGAGTACATACAAGTGTTGGTGGTATAGTGGGAGTTTAGAACAATATAGGAGTTAAACATGGTTCTGTACTCTCTTGTGTAGTCTTTGTACTCTACATTATAGAATCAATAGGTATTATCATGGACATAATAGTGGTACAGATGGTTTCAATATCATTGGAGTGTATATTACAATCCTTTTTTTTTTTATGGCATATTTAGTGAATGTCCTTCAAAAATATCTAGACATCTTGCGATATTTTTGTAAATGCAATTTCCTTCACACAAAATTGGGGAAAACAAAAGATATGGTTTTCAAGAACACAAAGATCAAGAGAAATAATGATATTCTAACTTATATGAGTGAGCAAGTACTAGAAATGAACTCGTCATATGTGCATATTTAGGAGTTCTCTTTTCTAGATTACACTTTACTTAGACATCGACAACAAAGGCTTAAGCACGTGTTACATAATTCAATTTTCTTGAGAATCCATGTTTTAAGCCTCAGTTTCAAGATATCTAGGAAAATATTTTTGTTTCTTTCACTCATTAGTCATGCCTACTCTTCTTTGTGGATTTCATATTTGAGGAGATTTTACCTTTGAGCTATAAATTGGAGTTGACTCTAAAGTATCTCCATTTCGATGCTATCCAAACACATCCACACAAAGAGATAGATTACTCAAATTATCATTCTTGTAGAGTTCCACATTGCCTCCATGGTATTTCAAGGTGTGAAGATAATTTCTTAGGTGGATGCCCCCCTCTACAAGGGTCATATCAATTATACATACCATGAACTTGACTTCATATAATGGAATGATGATGAGATGCAATTTTCAAATCTTATCTTGAATCAACATGGGTTACACCCTTGAGCCAATCTCACCAAAAATATGATAATACTATAGTATTACATATATTCATTTCAATGATGGAATTATTAAACCTATTTGATACACCAAAATCCAATTGTCTTATAGTGCTCATATAAAATTTTATTCCCATTATTTCACCACATTGAGACAAACAACCATATTATTTGAAAGCATTGTTCCTTTTGAACATATTCCTTAGAGTTTAAATTAAGGATCACTTTGTCCAACCATATTATTTGAAAGAATTTTTCCTCTTGAACCTATTCCCTAGAGTTAAAAATTGAGGATCACTTTGTCTTGATACTCACCATATTATGAAACAAGGGCGCATTTTAGTGCATACTTGCAGTATGCCCTATTTGGAATTGTATGCTTTGCATGTAAGTGAGATTAGATGCTTAGTTTAGGGGAATGCTTTCCAAGCCCAATCTTGTTAGTCTTCAGACAACCCTTTGCAATCTGAATAATATGTATTTTACATTGTAATTTTGGTTATGGTTATGAATTATATAAGATTCTATTGTTCAAATTTCAATAGTCAACATAATGATTGCATTTTCTGGATAATGAAAAAAAGACAAGATTCATTACGAATTTGCATGAGAATATTAAGATTATAACATATTCATATTTTCGATTCATATCCTTAAGAGTAATCTAGTCCACTCTAATATAATAGATGTTTGGTTGAATATGAACAATCTTCATTCTAAAAAAGAAACTTGAGAAATGAGATATTGAGGTTTGGATTTTTAAATCTTTGAATGATTTACAAGCGAGACGAAAAACCTAACTCATATTTATATAAAACCCAAAGAACCCATTCCTATGCTATGTGTATTGATATGGTTCAACTTCATGTTTGTTATTATTCATTTTTGAATTTGAACTATAAATGTGGTAAAAGCCCTCACTAATTTTAACTACATATAGTTGCATATTTTACATTGATCTGTACACTAAATACAAAGATAAATTCAATATGTTATTTAAATATCAACAATCCATTTATTAACATATTGAAGTTAAAAATGAAAAGAGTTCAAAATCAATATATACATATGCTAAAGCTTCAATGAATCCTGGTGACACAAATGAAGGGAATACAAAAGTTTATAAATCTGTCTTAGAAGTAGTAGCTTCTACCAGGTCTAAAAGAAATTAAGGCTTCATGAGCTACCACTACCTTTATGATTAAATGCCAACATTCTTTTGGGATGAGAAGATCAGGCTATAGATGGATTTATGTGTATTATTTTTATCTATAGATTTTTGCATCATTGCAAATTTTCATGAGAAGATGGTTTGACAAGACCAAACAACCTTTTTTTCATTTTTTCTTTGAATTTCATTATTTTATTATAGGAAGGGTTTTAACCAAACAATTGTCGCAAATTAGAAAGAAATAATTAATAAATTAGATTCAAAGAGATTCATCATAAAACTTGTTCTTTGTCACAATCAATTTGAATATGTTTACTTGAGATTTAAAACTATTTACAACCATTATATTCTTATATAATTTGTTGTGCTCATTATTATGTTTTGTGTCATTTTTAATGAATGTATTGCAAGTATATGCAGAAAATGGCAAAGGGGAGGAAGGCTCCATCTTGAGCCCCCAAATGCATGATTTTGTTTAGCATAAGAGTGGTTTAGATGTGTTCATTGTCTCACGATTTCATAATATTTTATATTTCTTATTGTGAGAAAAGCAACAATTGACTTGTGTGTGGTGTTGTGCAACTATTCTATTGTGTTGCAGTGACTTGTGAGCTCAGAAGTTACACTACCATATCTAATAGATATAAACAAATTCAAATTAATAAAAGTATACCCGCTTTTAAAGAGGGGTATTAGAGATATGAGAGAAAATAAGGCAATTTGTAAAGGGTAAATTTCTTCATGTAGACATTGTATGAACTTGGAATTATTATGTGTTCATTATGGTTCCTACAACATATTACAAATCTCCTTTCTTTTTCAACTGACAAGGAAAAACTTTTCTCTGAAAGTTTAGGACATTTCTCTCTTTCATTTAATTTCAATTGATTTATTGTAATGTGGTATATATAATCTAGTTATTAGAATATTTGTTTCATAGACACTAACCATGGATGTTATAGATGAAGTTCAGACAGTTGGTGGAGATTTATTTTCAAGGAGACTTGTAGGATTATATGCACTCTAATGTCTTTAGGAAACACAATTTCTTCATAGACCATTTAAAATCTATTTATCTTTGAGTATGGTTAAATTTAAGTTTTTCAAATATGAAAATGAAACTTTGTTCTATAATTTTCTATACATCATATAGTTGATCAAGCTACAATTCAATCAATCTTTTTTAGACTGCTAATTTAGCTTGTTGGACAATTTTTAACACGTGAAGCTTCATTTGGTTTGGATTTGACTTGTTTTTCATTTAAATAAGAATATAGTGACAATATCTACTTTTGAATACACCCAAATACAGAGGAGTTGGAAAAACTATAGTGATATTTTAATCTTCCTAGTGTCCCTCCCGGCTCGTTTCATGATTATCCTACATGTCTTGATCTGCAATATTAACACAGGTAGCCCGAACGGTCTCATCGATCATCTCATTCCATAATGTGGCCTTAATTTCACAACATGTTTTCGTACCCATGTTTTCCAACATGTCCGCCACCTTATTCCCTTGACGACGGATGTGATTGAATCTTGCTTCCAATCCTTCGCACATGACCCCTTAGAGTCGCTCCACTCTGCCTTCCAAGCACCATGATTGAGCCACCTTATCAGTGTGTGTGTCGTTTTGGATTTTGATTTCCATTTGGATGATTGCCTATGAGTCCCCTTCTATGATGACTAGAATCTAGCTGTTCTCTTTAAGCATTACGATACCTTACTAGAGTCCTTCAATTTCAGCATCATTATTGGTCTCCCACCCAATGAAGCCATGGCCAAAACCTTGCATTCTTCCTCTGTTGTAATGCACAATGAATCCATAACCTTCCATGACTGGGTTACCCTTTGATTCTCTGTTGAAATTGAGCTTAAACACTCCCTTTGGAGAAGGTTTGCATTTAGTATTACTAGATAGATTTGAATGGTCTGCTCTTGTTTTCTTCCGGTTGCGAGGGGCATGTTAGGTTCTAGGACTATAGGATGGGGGCTTCCGCACCATTGGCTTCCCAATCTGCTTTGATCCAGGCCCCTACCTTTATGGTTTCTCTCATTTTGGTTGTGATAGTGTCCGGGACTTTATTGACAGTTTGCTTTTCCCTTGGAAGGTTCTTAAATTCCTCTTGCGAAACAATTCCTATAACATAAAGTGGGGAAAAATCTCCAATAAGTGATTCAGGATAGGATTTGTGAAGGGTTTGCCTGACCACTCAGAGATGGCTATGTCCGGGTGCTGTATTATCCGGTATGTTCTTCGAAAGAGTTCCACTCCTTGGTCCCAGATGGTAGCGGTGAATTTGCAAGTATACAAAAGGTGACTGGTTGTCTCAACTTTTGAATCACATAGGTAGCAATGGTAAAGTCCAACCATCCCTCTTTTCATGATATTTTCACCTGTAAGAATTGTGTTTCTCAGTACAAGCCAAATATAGATAGTAATTTTGGGCCATAATTTCTTTTTCCACATATTTTCCCATTATTTTTTTTCTCCGAGTTGGATGTCAGCTCCAATCAGGATATCATAGGCTTCTTTGGTTGTGAAAGACCCATTTTGAATGTAAACCCACCTAAGATTGTCATTCCCTAGGTGAGTTCATGTCCGCTGGTTGTCTAGGGTTTATTCTAGTTTGTCCACTTCCTCTCCTATCCTAAAATGAAGCCACCATGACCTATCATCCCATACTCAAAAGTCCTGCTCGACTGTCTGAGTCTTCCATATATCACTTACCCTAATCAAACCCTAGGCTTTACAGGATTCCTTTATTTGTTGGAAATCCTCGTTGTGTCCAAGTGGGGGTAATTGCTTCGAGGACTCCTCCCACACCTAGGATTTTTGGCCATTTTGAGTTTCCCAAAAACTGTGGTCCTGGACCAAACTCCTTCCTTTCCAAGTCGTTCACCATATATGGACCCCAAACAGTCTTTTGAGAAGTGGATGAGCTCTTTTTTCTCCCACCCTTTCTCATATTTGACATTCCATACTTCTTCCCATGGTTCTCTGTCATGGGCTACCCATCTCCACCAAAGCTTGTCCTCGCTCACTATACTAGCCTTCTCAGGGTCTCTGAGACCCAAGCCTCTATTATGCTTTGGTGTACTGACCGCTTCCCAGTTCACTAGGGCCCAGTTCCTTTTTTCATTGTTCCCACTCCACAAGAAATCCCTTTTCATGTCCCTGATCTTCTTCAAGATTGCTTTCAAGGTTGCCAAGGTGGCTAGAAGATAGGTTGGAATTTCCTGAAGGAATGATTTTACCAGCATCATTCTTCTTTCCAGGTTGAGGGCCTTTAGAGTCCAATTCCTCAAGAGATTTTTCATATTGTAAAGAATTTCCCTCCAGGAACCCTTCTTTGCTAGTGAATTTACTAGAGGTGTTCAGAGATAATGGGGTGAAAGGGAGATCTCCTGGAATCCCATGATTCGACAGATTTTTTTGTCTCATGATCCTGCGTGTGCTGAAGAAGAAAACCTGATAATTTTGACCATTAGCCTCCAACCCTGAGGCTTTTCCAAAATCCATCAAGAATTATTTAAACTTCCTGGCATATTGGACTAAGGGGTACCCCATTAGCATTGTATTATCCACAAATTATTGGTGAGTTTGTTTAGCTACTGACGGATGAATCCTGATACCCTTGATTTCATTTCTTTCTCAGGAGGATGGAATTGCTCGACCCAACCCTTCTGCCATTAGAATAAAGAGGAAATGGGATAAGTGATCACACTACCTAATCCCTCTTATTGGTCTGAAAGTTCCATAGGGGACTCCATTAACTAAAATAGAGAATAAGGATGATGTTATTAATCTTATTTTCCAATCCACCCAATCTCTTCGAAACCCAAAAGCTTTGAGCATGCTTCTAATGAATTGTCAATTAAGCTTATTTTTAAGCCTTTGAAATGTCCAACTTAACCATCATGCTCAAAAAAAATTGAATTTTTATGGAATGAAGAAATTCATGGACCAGAATAATACCGTTTGTTATCTGCCGACCCTCCACAAAACCTGATTGTTCCGGGGATATTAGGTTTGGGAGGAGAGTCTTGAATCTATTTTCAATTACTTTGGTAGTAATATTGTAGACGACATAGTCAAGGCTTATAGGACTAATTTTTTCTAGGGAGTCATCCCCTTTACATTTTGGAATGAACATGATAAAGGTTGCATTGAACATTGGCAACATTTATTTAGAAACTCTAGAGTATTCCACAATCCTCCAGAATTCCATCTTGATTAGATCCTAGAATTGGAAAAAAAAGTTGACTGTAAATCCATCTGGGCCTGGGGTCATTCCTTCCTTCATATGAAAAAATGATTCCTCTACCTCCCGGAGGGTTATAGGTTTCATTAATAGGTTGTTTTGATCCTTGGTAAGCAGAGACGGTATTAACTAGGTAATTTTGGCAATGTCCTCCCTCCTGTCCCGCCTTGGTTCAGATATTATATTTGAAAAATATTTGTTCAGATAAGTCTCTATACCTTCCATGGTTTCCTCCCATTCACCTGTAGTATTCTTGATGGAGAAGATTTTTTTTGCATCCTATTTTCGATGACTGATCAGTGAAATATTGCATGTGATGATCATAGATGTTTAAGGCTATATTTTAATGTAGAAGCTAATTAGTTTATGTAACTTGCTTTGAAGTTAGCCTAGCTGCTTACTACCTTGTCATCGTTACTTGTAAGCATCATGGTTACCTTTTTAAAGTTGTTAGCTGCTTACATGTTCTATCAACATCATTGTATCTATGGTATCTATGTAATGTTATGATTTAGATATAAGTTGGATTCCTATGTTAAAATTACAAAGAGTTTGGTTACAGATGTACTATAGATATATAGTCTTTTATCTCCTATGAAACCCATGAACAAGTTATCATTAATTACGATATCACTTATGGTAGCTTTGCCAAGTTTTTAAATGCTAGGGTAGGGCAAGGTATGCCAAGTGCTACTGAAACTTCCATGAGGGAAAGCAAAGGGTTCCGATAACTTCTGGGAATTTAAACATGGCTACATCTTTTGGCATTCATATTTCTTCATGGGCATCTAAGTGAGTGTGAGCCGAAATAACGGACGTCGACCGTCAGATGCAAAAGGAACACACAAGGGTTTGAGGAGGTTGAACGTCACGTGGTCTTCACCTTCAGTGGTCGCATGAGTCAACTGCCCTTGCACTTTGGGTCGAGTTTCTGCACTTTTGTAAATGCTTGCCTCTGCTTATTAATATACATAGCCTTCTAACAATTCTTTTGCAAGGAGTGTTATTCAAGGAAAATCTTCGACAAGGCCTTTTACAGCTGAGTGGTTCCCTAATATGTCGTTGTAATCTCATTCTCAAATATATGGCGATCCTTTAGAAGGAAGAAAGGAAGAAGTTTAGGTGCATTTCTACTTGTTTTGCACATGTACACGAGCCCAAACAAGGTTTTTGAACAGCCTGCTTCTTCGTCCATGATTGTTCTCATTTCTGAATTCCTTTTATAAACAAAGTTTGTTTCCTTATAATAAACTTGATAGATATGCAATCATATGCAATCAATAGGAAAAAAATTAATCAGCCAAGATGCTAATACAACCTCATTGCTGAGAGTTGAGAGTTGGATCTCAGGATACTAAAATATAATGGTAAGAAGCAAACTGTTGCTCTACGGCACACTGATTAATTGTTGCCAAAAAAGTATGGGCATTACCAATGAATTGATCCGATACCCGAGGACACTATAGTTAATTAATAGCCAACATAATCATCAATCGTGTGTAAATGGAACATCAGGAGATGCGTGGTTTACAAGTCCTGCGTTCAATTCGAACCTTGAATATGTTTACATTTCGAACTTAATGTGGCCCTTATGAAATTCGATCACATTTGGTTGTTGTAAATGTTTTGTGTGTGTGTGTTAGAGTCACCATTTATCACTCTGGGCTCTCTACGTCGTATTCCCTTTGATAGCCGTTGGTGATCTCCACTGATTTTCTGTTGTTGTGACATTGTTTCTTGTCTGGAAAACCCTATCTCATAAGTTGCGTGAAGTGATGTGTTTCATGTCAAACGATTCGAGAATGGTTGTGGTGATCCACAGGAGTGGTTGGTGCAAATTCGGGTTTTATTTTTTCATTTTACATTGTGCATATAGGCACGCCCATTACAAGCCATCTCTGTCATTGCCTTCGTACTAGTTTTACTTGGAGTGTAACGACCTCTCTCTTCTGCTGTGTGGTGACCATTTGTGGTAATTTTGGCATTTATAAAATTATCTTATCTTCCTCGTTTCTCATTTTTCTTTCCTGTACATGTAGCCATTTGCCCATACGCTAGCTGTGGTGATTCCCTTTCCCAACGACTATTTATATCCTCATATGGTTAATTGCGTTGGGCCTATGTATGCTAGGCACTCCCATCCTTTGTGTTTTTTTTATCATTTTCCATAGTTTGCATGATATGTGTTTTGTTAATACACATTGCCATGTTGTCCTTGTTTTTTAGCTATCTTTTCAATTACTTTTTTTTTTAATGCGGCGAGCCCCTGTGGACTAGTGGTCGGTCCCTTTTTTTTTACATGTCATTTTCTATTCATGCCTGCCACCTTTACTATGCGATTATAATTTATAATGCATGCCATTTTCTATTCACGCTAGCCACCTTTACTGTGTGATAATAATTTATAATGCACACACTTTATAATGCTACTGTGCGATAATAATTTATAATGCACACACTTTATAATGCGCATACTGCCCAAAGTACAACAAAGACAATAGGGGTAGGGGCCTTGAGGTAAGGACCTTCAATTTGGGTGAACAACATCTTGATTAACGAGCATATTCCATCCATCTTTGATTTGACTGAAAGGCCATTTTGTAGATTAGAGCTCCTTAACTCCTTTATGTCTATCGACTCATTCCATACACTTGCCATGTTTAGGCCATGCACACCATGCATCCACCATATGTATGAGGTCGAAGTTTCTACAGGCCTAGCTACAACATGTTCAAGGAATCCAGTAGCAGTCTTGGCAGGTTGTTGTTGCATACATCTATTTCAACTTTCAGTTTGCAATACATTTTATTAAAGAGAAAATGCAGAGTACTCATGATTGAAGGGCTCATATCTGCTGTAGGTGGATGGATTTAAATCTAGGTAGACTACATCTACAGAGGTAGTTGTATTCATTCTGTATATAGCCATTCCACACTGGTTACTATAAATGCGGTTCATAGAGCTTCAAGTTGTTTTCATTTATAACATTATGAATACCAAGTTCAAAAGGGTAAATGCAAGAAATATGCACCAAATACTACCCAAAGTACAAAAAAGACGATAGCAGGTCTCCAGTAGTATATAGTTGCTTCTTTATTGGTGGCGGTTAGTGGGTCAGACTTCCTAGGTTGTTGTGAAGGTTGTTTTGTAATGTCAGCCATGGATGTCATTGAGTAGAGTTTTGGTCTCTCCATTCATTTAGTTTTGTAGTACTATGGTAATATGTTATCTATTATGAATGGAACTATGGTAATATGTTATCTATTATGAATGGAATAGTTTCCATAGTACAAGGTAACACTTATTTTTCACTCTTTCCAATTTTTCTTGCGATTTTGAAACGATTACAAAATGTCATGAGTTCTGAATGCGGTAAACTTGCAGGAAAGTGCGAACTCAGTCTTCTTCTCGAGAAAGAGATGTAGAGCGTGTTAAACTAAAGCCAGAGATAGAGGTTGAGGTACTTATTATTTTATGCTGAACCTAATGGAGATAGAGGTCGAGGCACTTATTATTTTATGCTGAACCTAATTTACCTCACTGATGAAATATATTTATTGTATATATTTGTTGAGAATTAATTCCTTTGAGGTTCATTGAATGATTTGAAAACATAGACCTGACTTTCACTAAAAATTCGCCTTCCCCATTTTGAAAGATAAATATTCACAATGTATTCTGAATCGTTTTAAATTCAGGGACTAATAATGATGTTCTATGTTCTAGGAAATTAGTTTCAGTAACTGAGCTCATCCATAACAATAACCACTAGAGTGGTTTTTGTTGGCCTCACTGGTTATTGTTTGACAAAAATATCAGGTCCTTCTGGGAAAAAAACAAACATTAACAATCTATACAAAGCTTAACCCTACTTTTTTTTCTTTTAATCTTTTGGTTACTTTTTACTTCATCTTATATAATTTTAAATTTAGTTAAAAAATAATAAATTAATTTTTGAAATAGTGAAAACTATTTTAGTATATTTATAATTTTTACAATTGAATTAAGTATGAAACAATTTTTTAATTTGTTAAATTAAAGTATGAATGACACGAATGATGACAGACGTTCCCTTCCATGTGAATTTATTATGATGCAACCCATTCATCCTCTGCACAACCGAGCCACAATTTGTTGTAACGCAGACTCCAAGAGGCAACTAGTATGGCCACATTTAAGCCATGCACAAATAGCATGGATGCTGAGTTAGCCGCATAGGTTCTGCCATACCTCAATAACCATCATTTATTTCTCTTTGCTTTGCAGAGAAATGTGGTTTCGCTATTAAGTGAGGCTGTGACTGAATTTGAAACAACAGGTCGGAAGCAACAACAGATACAACAAACTTTAAGGTAGCAACAAACTAGAAGTGAGCCAAAAGATGTCCATAATTTCAATCATTTCCATGTCCAGGAAGAGGTATATCCGAAATCCATAATTTTCTCCCTATTGTGATCCATTGATTTCTAATTAAATTTTCCAACTTCAAATCTTAGAATTGAGGATGAATGTACCTCATTTGCTTCATAGTAGAGAGAGAGGATTTATCTGTATATGTCTTTGAAGACAATGAATGTATTAAAACACACATTAAAGGGCATTTCAAGAAAATTCCTGCAAATTAGATCCATTCAATAGATTTTTTGTTCTGGATCTTTATTTGGGAGTAAATTTTGAGATTAACTTTAAGATATGTTGATCTAAGGCCCTTTCTCTTTCTTGGGCACTTGCAGGCAAAGGAGGCAGCGAAAGAGGCATTTGTATCCTACCAAGAATCACCAAAAGTAATCAAGCATGCTTTTAATTATTTAGAAGCACAAGAGAAGGAACTGCGAGCTGATGAGCAGCTTTTTAAGTCTTCTTGGATCCCTGACAAAGATTTTCCTAGTCGAGTGCCTAAGAGTATGCTCATCTCTCTCAGTGTGGAAAGCATGGTCATGGTCGAGCATAGAGATGGGGCTTTGTGGCCTTCTAGATGTCGTACAAATACCCCAATCTCGTCGGCGGCTTGGTTATTGTCAACTCAGGAAGAGTATGCTCGTCTCTCAAGAAGAGTATGCTATTTCTGGTTCTGGTTTATGTTCTTTCTACTATTTATGGTTCCAATAATTTCTTTCACCTGTAGAAAATTATATGTAGCATTAAACAAAAAAACCCATAATTTCTTCTACCTATAGGAAATTACCTGTAGAAAATTATAGAAAATTATATGTAGCATTAAATAGAAAACCCATAATTTCTTCTACTTGTAGAAAATTAGTTATATGTAACCTTAAACAGAAAATCCATTATTTCTTCTACGTGTAGGAAATTATCTATAGAAAATTATAGAAAATTATATGTAGCATTAAACAGAAAACCTTAGATTTGTAGCATTAAACAAAAAACCTATAATTTCTTCTACCTGTAGAAAATTATATCTAGCATTAAACAAAAAACCTTAGATTTGGAAGGAATCTAAAGAGGACAATAACTAGTGTAGACTTACATACCTGTATATTTTTGCTCTTTTGTTTCTGATACTAAACAGGTATATTTTTTCTCTTTCGTTTATGATACTAAACAGGGACAAGAATAACTGATACTAAAAAGGTCGAAGGAATGTCTGCCGAAGTGAATTTCGAGTGAGTGTTGATAGAAGGCAGCTTGAAGCTTCAGCCTCAAATAGCATTCATAGACAAGAATAAAGGTTGCAGAATTCTATACAACCTGATTCACTCGGTTCTAGTTTCATCGCAGAGGATGTTCACTCCCATAGTTTCATCACAGATCCAAAATTACTTGCAGAGGATGTCCACTCCGATAGTTTCATTACAAATCCAAAATTGTTTTAGTTCAACAATCCTTGCCATGGTTTCTATTTGAGGTTGTTCCAACTCCACCTGGTCTCAGAACATGCAGAACATGCAGTCCATGCAGATGTTGCAAGCATAGAAGGCCCACGTGCACTCCACGTACTCCATGCAGATGTTGCATGGATGATAACCTATTCCTCAGACATTTAACATTAAATTCATACATTTAACATTAAATGTTTGTGAACTAATGCTAATTGAATCCTAACATTAGTTTATCAATACACTTTGGTCTGATAATTATAAGATGTTTGAAAACAAACTTTGATCAAAACCATATCTCCATTGCTCCTAGCCTCGAAAAGAGGCCGAATAAAAAGTATAAATTATTAATTGGTGGAAAAAACGGTGATGTACACTTTTAAATGAAGTGAAAGTTGTTGATTGGCCAAAAAAACGATGATGATGTTACTTTAAATCAAAACTTAGTATAAGTGTTTAAATCTTGTTTTGATATTTGTGCAAACTAATTCAAACAGCGACACACAGAATCATAGAGTCCCTGCTAGCCGATGGCAGGGACTAATAAGGCCATTTGTAAAGGGTAAATTTCTTCATGTAGACATTGTATGACCGTGCAATTAGTATGTGGACATTATGGTTCCTACAACATATTGCAAATCTCCTTTCCTTTTCAACTGATAAAGGAAAAAGAAAATTTCTTTGAGAGTTTTGGACATTTCTTTATTTCATTTAATTTCAATCCATTTATTGTAACGCGGCATATATAATCTAGTTATTAGATTCTTTGTTTCATAGACACTAACCAGGGATGTTATACATTCAGTTCACATGGTTGGTGGAGATTCATTTTCAAACACAATTGCTTCATAGACCATTTAAAATCTATTTATCTCTGAGTATGGTTAAATTTAAGTTTTTCAAATATGAAAATGAAACTTTATTCTATAATTTGCTAAACATGGTATGGTTGATCAAGCTAGTGAAGCTTCTTTTGGTTTGGATCTGATTTGTTTTTCATTTGAATAAGAATATATTGACAATATCTGCTTTTGAATACGCCCAAATATACAGGACTTGGAAAAACTTAATGTTCTTGTGGTTGATGCAAAGCATAATGGTATGGGATTTGCTATAGCTGTGGTGAAGAACATGCTGGCCAAAAATATGTTTCTTTTTGGTTTTGTTGAAGTTGACGAGGAACTAGTTTCTAAAACTATAAATGCCATGGAAAAGCAACAACATGCACATCTAATTCGGATTGCCTAAGAAAAGTATCTAAGATTTAATATGAATCTTTTCAAATTAAGTAAATGTACGGAAGCATGTGCTTTCATGTGATTTCAACTCTAAAGGTTGCAACTTATTTTCAAAGTTGTTATTCCAATAAAAAAACATGTTCATATGAATCTTGTAAGTGTCATTTGACTTGATTACTTTTGTTTATAGAGAATAGAAAATATATTTTTATTGTCATACATGCATTTCAATTGTGAAGTTACCCATTAAAATGGGATGGTGCCATGGTCGACTCATTGGTGGTGTTGAGAGAATCAACGAAGTCTTGCAATATAAACCCATATGGAAACATTGCAACTCTCACAACATAAGGAGGGCGTCCAAGTTTAACAATTATATTCACGAGTTTTGTTTTCTTTTTACCTTCTTCGCCCAACAAACAATTTTCAGTTCCCTTGGCTCTCTACATATTCATTCCAGGTTCGCAATGCAGTGGCAAACATACACAAATTATATAAGCATTCAAACACTGAGTTTTCAATTTTGAGAAAGAAGAAAAACCCAAGGTACCGATTACATAACACTCAAGCATACAAATCCTACAATTTTTAATTTAACATAGTAACTTGTACCTTGAGCCTAAAAACTTTCTTTGATTGAATAGCTGGATATAAAAGGTAGAGAAAAAAATATTGCAAATTATCGATTCTCTCTTCGATTGGAGAAGAAATCACACGATTGTGGCACATTTCCTCTCCGCGTAATACAAATTGGATTGATATTTTTAACTTTTTGTCTGCACCTAAAAGGAATTTTATTATTTACTAATCATTAAATTTCAGAATTGAAGATAGTACAAGAATAGTAAAGGCCAATTGGACAACATGGTAGATATCTTATATGGAACGGATCCTTCAATCAAAATACCATTCATTGTAAGGACAACCTTCTAACAAAACATCATTATTTGTAAGAACAACTAATATCAGGAGTATCAACGGCCATGAGGCAGTGCTAGCAATATCAATAGGGATGGGTATCCATCTATTGGTCTTGATCTTTGAAAGCAGGTTCATGATCAAAATTTGCCGAGTCTTGACATAAATGTAAGTTCAAGGCCTAAACTTTTTCAATGCTCTTTCCATTGTTGCTTACAGCTAATAAGACCCTCACCAAAACTTAGCATAAACAAGTAGCTCTGGGAAAGAACCCAATATCGAATGTCATGTTAGATAAATGAATTTTAAAGAAATGAATAAAAATAAACTATATTATAAAATGTATAAAAAATATTTTACATCAAATTCTAATAACTATTAATCAAATATCTTTCAATGGTTATAGACAATGATAATAATATCAAAGTATTTTTTTTAAAGAAAATACCATGTCTCATTTTAGGCTTACTAAATACAAAGTAAGGAATTCTATGCCCAAATATAGACTTTTAGGGTGATTTTCTTCGTGATTTTAATTCACAAAATCTGTAATTTATGTTGTTTATTGGGTTATTTTAACCTCAGAAATGATATCAAGAAATGATATCAAGTAATAGAAAAACCTCAACACCAACACTCTATAAAATAAATATAGCAGTGTTTTTAAGAAGTTTTGAAAATTCCCTAAAAAAATATAACAAAATCTGATAAAAACTAACCAAAAACAAAGGTAAAGAAATCCCTTAATTAGACAACTCGGATAAACAATGCTCAATATCCCGCCATCTTTAAAATGATGTTTATCTACGATATCATATTACCGAATACAAACCTTCCAAATTGACTCAGATCATGATTACTTCATATTTTTAACTGTCTTAGCAAAAAGAGACCCATAGCCAACTAAGTGACACAGTCAACAGCATTAAATAATACAAATACCTCAGGACCTCACAAACATAATGGATATCTTTTCTGAATCTGTGATTGATATTTTTTTAATATTTAGTTGTGAGAAGGCTACGCTAAACTTACTTAACCGTCAGGGTTTTTGTTTTTCTCAAGACAGGTGAAGGATTAGATGTTTTTAGACAGTTCTCTGACACTTGCATGTAGAAAAGCGAAAAATCCAATGGTTAAATAAGTTTAGCCAACTCCAACCCATGATCGACAAAAGGAGATGATACCATCTAAACTCGAATACAGCGCTGTCCTGCACACCCAATGTGAACCTTTCATTTCTTTCATTTGTCTTTTGCCAAATGAAAAAGACTTTATTTAGCCAACTCCAACCCATGATCGACAAAAAGAGATGATACCATCTAAACTCGAATACAGCGCTGTCCTGCACACCCAATGTGAACCTTTCCTTTCTTTCGTTTGTCTTTTTCTAAATGAAAAAGAGAATTCTCAGCCTTCATCAGCTTACTGTCGGGCTTATTGGGCAAAAAATATTTTACAGAGTAATAAATGCTGTGGTAGCTACATCTTTTTGGATTTCAATCTGTTTGACATCTAACAGTTCACACTGCAGCTGCCACAACATTTATTACTATGCTACATGTTGAATACTCTTTTCAGTTTTTTCACTCTGTTTAGATCTCTTGATCCTTTGTCGTTTTGTTTTATCTTTGAACCTCCATTTACGAGAACATTCAAGATTGTGGGCAAATGCAAGGCTCAAATTGGCTTCGTTTACCTGAACATTCGTCATTGTGGGCAACTGCAAGGGCTCAAATTCGACTGAATCTTACGGTTGTGTATGAATTGCTAATAAGACAATGCACTAACAACTCTTTGGCATCTTCGTAAGGAATACGGTTTTGTCAATAATATAAAAGGGACAAATGGATGTAAATGCAGATAAAAGGAAGGTACACATAAACACACTATGATAAAATAAAAACACTCATGTAGAAGTGAAAGTGCTTGCTATCTTGTTCATTATTTTTGAGCTTTTTGAGGAGCTGCTACTTAGATTAGGTGAACAATATTCAACATGCAACAGAGTAATAAATGCTGCAGCAGCTGCACTGTGTGAATAGTTGGATTTCAAACAGGTTGAGATCTGACTACCCACAGTGCAGCCGCAGCAGCATTTATTACTCTGCTGCATGCAAAATATTGTTTTCCCTTAGATTGCCCATATACTCCTCGCATGTTTTTAATATGTACTTTTAACACTGTTTTTAATGTTGCTACTGCAAGAGATATGAGTGTTTTTAATGCTCATATTATAAGGTGCTTATTAAACACCTACTTCCCTTACATTGGGTTTATTGAGAAGTAATCTCAGAAACTAGAAATAAGATAAAGAGGAGAAATTGAAAGTTCAATGAATGATTTTATTTGCTTTGAATGGATGATTTGTATTCTTCAAAATCTGATGATTGAAATTGAATTATTAATCTGTCATCAAAATGCAAAATTTTAATGTATTTTTCAATGTATAAATAGTTTAATATTATTTAATTTAAATAATTAATATATGTAATTTCAACTAATTTTTTAATTTTTGATAAATATGTAATCTAAAAATGTCTTTATTTATTTATACTATCACATTAATTTATGCATAATTTATAAAATGAATACCTAAAATAAATAGATTATCATAAAAAAAATGATACAAATTTAAAAAAAATATATTAAATAAATATAAAAAATATGAGATACAATGACCTATGTGACATATGTGACACAGGTGAGAGTTATATGATATATAATGACTTATATGATACTAAATATATGATGCACAATCTCATTGGGCTTAATGATTAAAAACATGTGTTTCCTCCTAGGAAGTCATAGGTTCAAATCCAAAGGGAGATATGGTATGTACACATTTGTAGACTTTAACATTTATATGGATGTGAGGAGGGGATCCCTTGTCTCACAAACAACCGGGTCTTATACACTTATTATTATTATTATTAGATGGGTCATGAAATGAAAGTTGTGACAATGGGTTATAACTTATAACCCTTAGTTATGATGTCCTTAACTTATTTATTATTATTTATATTTATATTTATTAAAATTCTTATCTATTGAAGGATGCTTTTTCCTAAAGTAATTATAGAAAAAATTACTTCTCTATTTGGCATACAATACTTGTCATAATATTAGCTCTAGAGATTGAAGAGATGGGATGGTATGATCTTCAAAGAGTTGAATAGAACTACCAAAATTTGATTGTGTTTAACCACCCTAATTGGATCTTCTATGGATTTGTTGGATCTTCTATGGATTTGTGTGGTAGTGGCTTCTATTTTGATATTGAATATTCTCTTTGTTTTGAGCAATGTTGATACTTCTTTTTCTTATAACAACAACTTTGCGAAATTCATTTTATATCGTTTGTATTGACTTTTGATCATTTTTTGAGACATCTTTAAATTTTTTTTAATGATGGAGCTATTGAATCTAACTTGATTGTATTGTTTCACAATGTTTTTTTCTTATAAGAGAAAATCAAAAAATTGTTTTTCATGTTTAAAATGAAAATCCCCAATGTTTTCATTTAAGGTAAATCCATAATTATATCAACATCTTTTTTATCCATAATTGTAACATTAAATTAAGATAAACATTTATAATCTAAATCTTTAATCTCAAATTTATATAATTTTAAAAATGTCAATCTTTCAGCATTTTACTTCTAATTAAACTCACTAAGACGATAGCATTTTACATCTAATTGAACTCACTAATATGATAGACCCTTTTTCTTTCAATAATACCTTTTTACAATATTTTAATACTTCCATTAAAACTTTAATAACTTTTCTTATCCATTTTAAAAAACATATTAAACCCCTTTTCTTTTAATAACAGTAACCTTTTACCATATTTTTTTATTGCATTGAATTAAAACCTTGGTAACTTTTCTTATCCATATTTTAAAATTTATTAGAATGTATAGTTTCAGTAAATTTTATATCATTTTTCCCATTATTACTGAACTTCCATAATTGGTCCTTGCCATAATGGATTGTTTTGGCATAATGGATTCTTTTCAAATCTTCAATCGGGTATGAAAAAAAGTATTTATATTTTATAATGTTTTTGAAATTTTTATTTAAAAAAAATTCAAAGTATTATTTAACCTATTTTTAATTGTGTGATTTAAAAATTGATGATTTGGGTTGGTGTGGTTGGATTTTCATGGCATTATTATGGAAAAATTTGGTCTAAATTTTTCAAAATCCAGGTTACAACTGTCAAGATCTGGAATTTTTTTAGAGAACTCTTTTTCTAATTGGATAAAAATAGTTGGTGTGATATGTTTTTCATTGCTAAATCACACAAAATATTTTTTTCCTTAAAAAATAAAAATGCAATGCATAATTTTTGGTATGATTGTTATATTGTTTAATAAAGTTGATATGAAGGTAAGTATAATTTTTAAACTAGTTTTTAAAAATATGATTTGACATTTGAAAAGGAAGTACATATTTCATGAAGCTTAACTTGTGAAATACTCAAACACAATAAAATTGTTAATATATTGACATACTCAAAATAATTATAAAATTGTTAATATATTGACATACTCAAAATAATTACCTCGAAGACATTTTTAAGGAGGTGGTGCCTCTTAAGGCTTCTTTGTTGTCATGGGCCTAGTATGAGGAGCCACCCCCTATGAGCCTATTTACTACTCTCCAAATTTAACCACTGATGTATCATCCCCTGCTTCAATGCACTTGATAGTGGTTGCTTCTACCTCACACTATCTCATGGCATGCCAATGCCACTATCATGATTTTGGTAGTGCTTTTCAGAGAAATCCTTATGTTCACATAGTTATATAGGTCCTACCATCTCATGTATCATAGCCAAGAAAAATGCACCAGTCTCACAGATGAAGTGATCAAACATAAGAGCTTTGTGGACAAGTGGCAGAAAATGTTATCCTTGGGTCGAGTCTTGTCACTCATTGAACTTGCAGCCCCTGATGAACACGTAGAAGTAGAGGTAGAGATATATAAATCCCACAACCAGAACCCATGCGAGTTGATGATTAAGGTGGCGCCATGCTGCAACAAATGATGAGATGTGAAATGGTAGTTTCTCTTCCCTTGAAATTGTGGGTGATCCGGCTATTCAATGCCTTTGGGAATGCAATTTTGAGAAGCACAACAACAACACCAAGGATGCTAGTTACCTTGAATGGCATGGACGATAGGGTTATTACATTGTATCTTATGATGTCTTGATTTTGCATATCCAATACTTTGCTTCAAAGTTGGCATAACGTCGGTTGAATGATGGGCCTTTTTTCTATTGAGTTATCTTATTGTTCCAATTTGGAGAGTCGCCAAGAAGCAATCGAGACCATGTACTTTATGCATGGGAGCACTACAACACTCATTGACATTGGAATTCTCGTTGTATGCACTTTTTGTTCTTACTTCTTGTTTTCTTTCTCTTTACAAGCCATGTCACAATAGATTTTAAGGCATTTTCGCTTGTATATGGGTATACACAAGCATAAAATTGAATAAAGGCTCATAATTGATGTTTATAGAGATAGAGAGTACTAACTTTATTAGCTCCATGCATGATATTAGCAAATAACCAAAATAAGAATATATATTTTAAAAAATTTCTTAGTACTCAGAAAATACTTTGACCCTAACCCAATTTCAATTCTCAATAAATCATTGTTTACTTCCCAACACAATCATGTTGCCTTGAAACATAGATAAGCATAAACATATATTTATAACATGAAACACATGAATTCTTTTACTCTATAAATCAACAACACACACACACACATAAATTGACACAAAGGATTTTGGTCAATGTGACCCTGAAAAACCCTAGTAGGAAAACCAATGAGGGAGAGTAGAAGTTCTTTATTATCTTTCAGAAGAAGAACATGGATCTGTTACACAATATTCACACAAACTTATCTCTGAAACCCAAGCCTTGGATTTCCTTCTTGATCACTTCTAAAGACAACCTTGTGTATTTCCCCCCCTCTTCCTTTTGACTGAATGTGGGATTTGTTTCCCCTCTTCGATTGTTGTAAATAAATATCTCTATCTCTGCTAATAAATTTGCTCACTTAGAAACAATCTTTGCAATTGATAAATTTGACCTCTTTGATCTAGACCAAATGAAGTGTCCCTCTCTATCTCATATGTGCACCCTCTCTCTTCCTGGAATGCACCCTCTCTATATTAGAAGTGTTCCCATGCTTATGCAATGAGTCTCTCTAACATATTAGCCTCTTTCTATCTCTTTTGTGCCCTATATTAACCCTAAACTCTTCTTTATAATCTTTGGTGCCTTTTTTAATTCTCATGCAAAATTTTACATGAAAAAATGCATGCATGCAAATCCCACATGGAAACTTAAGAAAAATGGTAAGGTCTAGACACTTGTCCTTGTTAACTTTTTCAACAATATTTACTTAAATGGTTTTATTTAACTAACCCAGTTTAGACTCTACTGACATTTGAGTTTCTTCACTTTACAACTATAAATTATTATAGGTAGGAAGTGGGTGCTCTTTTTATATCAAGCACTTTCCTGTGAATGTCACCCCTTCTCATGTTGAGAAAGAATTCAAGAAGTTTGGGACAATTAAGCCTTTTTAGGTTCAAGTTAGGATAATTTGTATGTCATTGATATCTCAAAGTAATTAATTTTGTTTGCAACAAAGAGGATTTTGTTATGGTTTTGTTGAAGATGCTAAATGGGAACAAATAATGCTTCTGTGATACCTTTTGGTTCTTCTCAATTAACCTCACGATTTGATGTAATGCTTCCAATGCTTGCAATTTTTTTATTTTTCTTAGAGTAGGGGGCACTTCAATTCATGCTAATAATCTATGATGTATCTAATCTTGCATCCTTCTCTCATATTGTTTCACCTTCCATCATACACTTGTAGTTGTTGTTATGTTTTTCCAAGAGTAGGAGGGCACTCCTATTCAAGGTGATATGAGCACTCTTGTTGGTTAGTGCAATATTATGATAGACAATTCAACATACCACTGAATTTGTTCAAACAAACACTTCAGTAGAATATTTTTGGTTGATTTGTCTTGATGAAAAAGTGAAGTAGTATTCTTGTGCTACCATTTGATAAGGTAATCTTTCTCATGGCTCATCTACAGTGATTTCCATCTTAAGTTCCCCTATATATATTTGTCACATGGAGGGTAGGGAGCATGCCTATTGTCAAGGTGGAATTAGTATATCCCACTTGGCCTCTTATCGCATCCCATAGAGGATCGAGAGAATCACAAGGTCTTTACTCAGTGGAGCCATGTCATAGCGCCTTCTTTCATGGGATGTTAAAGATTACCCATAATTTCACTAGATATTGATAATTACCTACAAAAATCCTATTTTTGATCCCCTCTCCCAATACATATTTCTACGTTAAAAAACACTATTTTTACGATATTTTCCTTAGTTTTACAAGAAACCCCTTTTATATCCCCCAATACCTATAAACTCCTCATACACTACTCCTCACCTCCCAATACCTACAATATATTGACCTTATTTTTCACAATTAAAAACCCCCCTTTATGAATGAACGTGATAAGATATTACTCAACAACGTGAATCCCCTATGGAAAGAGTGCCTCCTATCAAGGTGTAAATTGTCGATAGTGAAGTTACAGTTAAGGGGTTTCTAAGTGAGCTTTCACTTGTTTCTCTTCACTCTGATATTTGACCCTCGTAATTATTTAGCTATTCAAGGTTTAAAAAATAAAAGGGCCATTACAAAACTTACAAAGCGTTAACCATTATTTTTATTTGAGAAGATGATTTTGAGGTTTGTTGGGATATTATATTTTAGAATATATAGCCAAATGTCCAATTAGAGTTCGCTGCAATTTTAGAGGAGGATCCATGTTTGTGTTCACAAAGTATCAATCAGTATGCTAGTTGAAATAGGAGTGAATGAAAGTTTACAATGTTACAGGATGATCCA
Organism: Pseudotsuga menziesii; assembly: GCA_001517045.1. Lineage (NCBI taxonomy): Eukaryota > Viridiplantae > Streptophyta > Pinopsida > Pinales > Pinaceae > Pseudotsuga > Pseudotsuga menziesii. Next base: position 21,125 of record LPNX010546081.1, on the reverse strand, counting down.
TGTTTGTGTTCACAAAGTCTCAATTATTATGTTGGTTTAAATAGAAGTGAATGAAATTTTACAATGCTATAAAATACTCAGAGTAATGTAGTACAATTATATACAATCCAATTTTGTGTGGCGATCTGGTGATTGATGGGGTTCATATCCTATGCAAGGAGCATACTCCCTAGCTTCTGCAACTACACACAATGCTCACATCATAGTAACCACAATACGTATGGGTGAACATGAACTTAGGATTGTATTTGGACAGGGTGGTGACAAGGAAGAGTCCATGGTTGTAGTAGATGTTCATTATCTAGCTTGTGCAACTATCATAGGAATCTATATCCTCCATGACAATAGACTATGAACAAGTGCACTATGTGTAAAATCATTTATGTAACATGTGTGTGTGTACAATGGATGCATTGTATTCCATTTGGTTTAACATCTAAATTTCTGGAATAGCTATAACAACCACATATCTATGTATAATTACCAAACAAGTTCTTTTGAAAGGCTTTAGCTTGATTTTCTTACATGCTTGAAGGTTGTATATTTTCTTTTGAAAGTTAGGGCCTAGGAATTTCAACTATATTATGATACAAAATTTGTGTAGACTATGTAACAAAACTTATCATATAAGGTGTTTTCTCATAAGTATGATTGAATTAGCATAAAACAATAGAAAACATTGGTTAAAAGGTATAATAGTAGGTTTTATGTCATCCATTGTTTTTAAATACAAAGATTGACCTGATAATGAGTTAGCTTGTGTTGTAAGTATTGATTAATTAATACACAAATTAGATCCTATGATATTGACTATAAGCTCAATTTAGTCCAAAGCAACTATATTCTCAACCTTTAGCTCAATGTAAATAACATTTTATCAAACCAAAGACATTCATTTCAATACTAACAAGGATCATGAGCATTTAACAATTTGTGAGAGCTAGCACATAATGAGCAACAAAGATTCGTCTAATTAATCATTCGGCCATATATTTATTGAACATATATCAAACATTTTACTCATGTATTACTTCCAAAATCATAAACCAGCTTTAGATTATTTTCACACTTGTGATCTATATGACTAGGCACCAAAGATAAAATTCCAATAACAATCACAACTTACCGAAGGATAATTTGTTGTACCTAAATCATTGCACAATATTTAGCTAGAGGATATTTTTTCAAGGTGATATACTTCTGAAATCAAAATGCTTAGGCTACCACTGAAATAGTCAACCAATATGCCTTACAAGAATTGCCAAGAGTGGAGTAATGAAGGGCTATCTAAAAGGTAACAAAGAGACAATTTGTATCAGTCCTATATTATATGCTTGCCCAATGAAATATAGTGATAGTTGTAGTAAGTAATCATACTCATATTTAATTTATCAAATGATTTACTAAACAATTGTTTCTTAGGTGTGCCAAGAATGAATTAAATGAATACTTGCAACAACAGAAACCAGATAGTGACAAGGAACACTATGATCAAAATTCATATATATCTCAAGAAGAATAAGGTCACAATATATTGAGATATCTCATATTATTTTGGCATCCATTTTTATCATACTCAGAAATATTTTATATTCCAAGCAATTAATACCATTCGAGTTAGTCCTGGAATACAAAGTTCAACATCCCTTTACAAGTGGATTTGAGAGCAAATCTAGTGCCAAATACTTTCATTACATAACAATGATGTGCTCCTTTAAGACGTTTGAGGTTTAAGAGGGATTAACAATATTTTGTTAAAATATATTTAGTGGTTGTCATATAATGTGATGAAGACATGGTTAGCAATTAACCAACACTTGACAACTTCAATATAACTTACAATGACAACCTAATATATCAGATCTGAAATGTGTTTAGAATCTTGTCAAAGTGAACCTTTTATTGTTATCAACTCATCAAATGATGTAAATTGTGACAAATAGGCTTGTCATGTGTATATCAATGATCAAGAAAATTATGAGGGATGAATAAACAAATGACCTACTAACAGTGTTGAATATTGAGCAAACCTAGTTTTGTTTTATATTTGAAATATTAATACTGAGGAAAATCATGAACATAAATACATTATCATGCCATAATTTGTGAATTTGAACAAGGCTTAGTATGAATATAGGACTTTGAGTGTAGTATTTTTATTAAATGAAGAACACAATAGTCAATTTGATTTTCAAAGGGCCAAATTTAACTAATTCATGGGATTACTAACAAGCCTTGTCAAATTGTTGAATTATCTATCAGGCTACAATACTCAATTTGTTCATAGATATGTAGGGATCCTTGTCTAGTATGGATATGACCCTCATTCATTCTTTTACAATATGAGGAACAAGTTCGTGGTAGATATTAGATACCACTATTATGCAATTATGTCTTGTATTGATTAAACACTAGAAAAAGAAAGAAAGAAAGAAAGAAAAAAGGAATACGCAATATCAAAGCTAAGTTGTATTGAAACTAATATGGAAACAACTACGAAAAATTCTCAAAAAAGTCAGATACAATATTGCATGACAACAACAAATATTAAATATATGCATATATACAAAAAATACATTGTCTTCTTATGCTAAATAAAAGTCGTAACTTATGCTATTGACATTGTCTTCTTCATAGAATTCACAGTAGTAAACAAAAGGAGAATCTAAGTTCCTACTGGATATATTCAGAAATATACATAAATATTGTCCCAGTTTTAGAAAACAAAACACAAAGACCTATTTATTTCCCTAGAGATGTCCCAGAACCCTTGCTATCAACAAAGTTATGGTTGGCTTCCACTTCATTCTGCACTTGGGCTTCAAAGGCCATATTTCCTACCTAAATCTCGACATGAGTCAGTGTATCCGCTAGCTCTTGGATGGCATGGACTTTCTCTTGACGTTAGGATTCCTCAACAGTTTCTTGCTTCCTCTGAAATGATCTCACTTCATCGAGGTCCTCTGCAACCTGCTCAAAACTTTCCCTCACTTCTCCTTTGAGTCGGCGAAGCTAAATCTCCATAATATCAACATCATCTTTAACTCTCCCTAGTCTACATCCCAGTGCTGCCAGGCCATGCTACGGGAAGCAAGGCTCACTCTCAATAGTGGAGTCCATGTTATCAGCCTGTTTGTAGAGGGGATATCTGACTAGGCCATATTCATGTCCGATATCCAACGAAAATCAACCAACATTTAAAATATCCAATGCTTGTCAAATTGTTGACAGATTATTGTCAAAAATCAGATGTATATGTCGTTGAATTTTGGGTTCAAATTATCTTGTGAAAATGGACAATAATGTGGAGTTCTTCATGCATCCTGAAGAACTGCGACATCATAAAGAGAAGTTTCCACGAATTGAATATGTTATTGTGGAGCACTATCAAAACATCATCAAGTTTATTGTGATGTTTCACTATATCTATATTCGTCCACAACGAGAAACCGCAAAATCAATGGCTGACAATGGAGTTCAGGATGCTAGAGGAAACTATCGATTCTATTGTCTGAGAATAGCCAAAGGAATGGAAGAATCATGTCACAGATAACCAGTTATCTATCAAATTTTATCCATGAAAAGAAGGTACCTCTAGGAACCAACAAGGTGGGAACAAAGATGAAGAAAATTTTCCCATTTCACATCATGATAGTTACTAGGAGTCAAGTTCTATGTCGACAAATCCAAATATGGGGGATAAGCATAAATTTGTGGAGCTACATAAGAAAGAACACAAGAAATAAAAGGTTGTTAAAGATTTTACCCAGGCCAGTATAAGTGACGATGACTACAGTTTGTTGGAAGATAGGATGGTTGGGAATGCTTATGAGACTTGGTAGAAGTTTAATCAGAGGAAAGATGAGTTCTTCAAAGAGGTCATGGACCTACTACAAGTATTATGTAAGGATATGAAATAATTTTGGTTCATGGTTAGTTGGAAAGAGTCATGACAGCTAAAGTTGTACCATTTGATGACCGACCTACTGAGGTCCATACAATAAAGAAAGATTGCAAGGTCCAGTTAATGGCCCTGCAAGCACTCAACTTGGTTAATCCTGAAATGAATGTTGCAATATGAAAATTTCCTTATGCCAACTTTGCTATGTCTATGTTATCGATGTATATCCTGAACAACATCCTTCATAAGGAAACAGAGGAAATAAAGGCATGGGAGCACATGGTTTATGAGAAATTGAAACAGTTGAAGAGCCAAGTGGCCACTTTGGAGACCAACTTGGAGGAAAGCACCAAGTAGTAAGAGGAACTATGATAGGAAAGGAAACGACTCGAGAATGCTATTGAAGCCACTTTCCACAAAGTTTCAAAAGTGGTATTTGTACCAAAAATGATCCGCGAGGCCAAACTAATTAAGTTAGGGGAATTCATCCCTGCTTTTCGATAGAAAATTGTTGATCTTGAAGCTAAGCTAGTGCCTAGTACCCCTCCCGAAGTAATGGAACAACAACAACATTAGGTTTAGTGTGTTACACAAAGCATTAAGGAAGTTGAGGAATGTAATTATGCACAATTCTATAACAAGGTTTCCTAATATTGGGGATCCTTGTTGGAATATGTCGAGCTGTAGGACATTACTAGCAAGCTTAGTGCAGCATAACAAAGCTTGGAAAACCTATGGAATTCATTAAGGACTATGTCACGAGTTGAAAAGATAAATAAGGATGTTGAGCATAAGACACTATAGCAGTACGGTATTAAACTCTGTACACAATAGTAATAACGAACAGATCAGGTCGTGGAGTTACAAGTGGATGCAAAACAAGTAACTGCAACCATTGGTCCAGTGCATGAGAAAGTTAAGAAGACTCTAATAGTTATTGATATGTGAAGCTAGAAACATTTTAGTTATGATATTATGGAAGATGTCACCCAACTTAAAGAATATGTTCAGTGACGAGTTGACGAAGTGAAGAAATTCTACTAGTACTTTTAGTCGAAGTTGAAAACTCCAACGATTTCCGCCTGAAGTGGCTCGAGATGAGCCACATGTGAATGTTGGAGGCATGTTGGCTCTGTGTAAGTTTTGGTTAATTTTAGTACCATTTTTTAATTTTGGTCAAATTGTGAAGAGAGCAATGAAGGTATGGTTAAGGAAGTAGTTGGCTCCAAATTTTTTGGCAAACTTTGAGGAAAAGTAATCCTTTTGATGAAGTCCAACTGAAAGGTTGGATAGTTAGTTAGAGATTTTTTCCACATACTGGGTAGTGGGTGTAGGATTTAAATCGTCTAGTATATCCTATATATTTGTAAGGGATCTAGATTTTTGGGGTTATCTTAAGAAGCGAAGTCTGTGAGAAAGCTATGTTGTTGTATATGTCGAAGACTGTGTATCAATTTTGTCGAAGAGTTGCATGTATGGAGTCGATCTGTAGGTTGTTTGCGCAGATCTAATGTAATGGGGTTTTGGGAAATGTATGTAGGCTTTGTTTGCAAACTAGAGGCATTCAAGAGTCAAATCTTTTAATATATGAGCACTTTTTTGGTTTTCTCCCAATTCGGTTTCCATGTTGAAATTCTTGTGTCGAATGTGCATAATTTATTTGTATGATGTTTTACTGATTTTCTTGCAATGCCTAACTGAATATTTATGGATAAATGCATGAATTGACACAGCACTTGTTAAGTTAATGAAATAAATATGAGTAATGTTATAAATGTTTTCTATTCGATTGTTGTAGTTCCTGATATGTCGTAGTGCACTATGTCGGTGTCCGCTATGATAAAGATCCCCTTCGTCTTTGTGAAAACTTGGTTCCTGCAACTCCCATAGGTATCTAAGGTGAGACCTCATCTACTCTATAGGTGTTGTCGACAGGGTTAAAGTATTGTTGGGTCGGTACCTTGGGTATTTGTTGGTATGTTGTAATATGAACCTAGGTTAGTTTGAGTTTTTTCCAACATTATTCCTCTGAGAGAAGTCCCATACCATCTGAAGGTAATTGAAGCAACGAAAAATATTTTGACCCAATACATGGGCATCAAATTCAAAATCACCAAGGTGGACAAGGATCCTCCACCACAACCCTAGACTTAGCCCTAGTTCATTAGTTTGGATGAGGAAAATGATCAAGATGTCGCTCCTATTGGTAGAACTTGAGGGACATCCTCATCAATCCCTCTAATAATTTGACTCATCGCCTTATGGTAGTTTTTGTCCAAACTCCCTCATACTTTTATAACTTAATAAGGATGAAAAAGGTTAATATATTCTTGTTTTATACTATAATTTGAATAGTTAGGCATGCGATAAATTCTATGATAATCTCTATTACTTTGTATTATAAGGTTTAATCTCAAATACTCTCTTTACAATTCTTTTGTTTTCCTTTTGAAGGAGCAGCCGAAAGCTCAGTTTTGTACTTTTATTGTATACTAATAGAATAGAAGGCTCTACCNACTCAATACTTAGGATAAAATAATTAATCATTATTTGATTAATTATCTACCCACTAGCTTAATTAGTTGGCATCCACTTGCACCTTAAAGTCAACACATGTCATCTATACCCCAGGAATTCTTTGTTTCTGATTCTAGGTTGATCTTGACCACCTTATGGACATCTAGAATTAGTAAACATTGATTTACAACATATTCTTCTTTATCCTTCTTTTCTATGGATAAGGTAAAGCTAGTTAACTAGGAAACTTGGTTCCTTTGTTGCCAACCCATCCTTCAGGACTTTGACTCCATTTTCTAGGATTAGCATGTTTTTCCATCTCCCTTGACAACTCACTCATGCTTTTGCTAATTCGTGAGGTCCTTGACAGATTTGGGAAGTCCTTTATCCACCTATGGAGGTTTTCTATATTTTGGTAAGTCAGCCTTTATGAGTTGTCTCCATACAACTCTATTTTCCTTTATAAGGATGTATTACCATTTTAATAATATCATTTATCATTTATTGATCATTCATTAATTCTTATTCTTCTCTCCTTATGCTAATTCTCTAAAATTCCCAGTGAGGTTAATTGTGTGCTTAGATTCTTAGCTTGTTTATGGAATTCATGTTTCCGTCAAACCTTTAGAATTCAGACATACCTTACTTACAAAATAATAATAATAATAATAATAATGTATTGATAGGCTTGAATAACACCTATCGGTATTATTCTCTCAAATTTTGTGGATGGAGATTGATCTCCATAATCCCAAAAATCTAGGAATATTCATCATAGTCGTTTTGGTTAAAAGGAGCTTAACAAATGTGGACTAATGTGGAAATTGCATATTAATGGTTAAGGATTAACGATGTTCATCTTAACGATTGGGGTAGTTCGGGAATGCATAGAGAAACATTGAGCGCTCTTGAGTTTAGTTGGCCATCACGCTACACATATACATATTCACGTTTCTTTCATATGATCAAGAAAATATACGATTACAGGGTGGTCATCTTCATTTTGATAAGATAGCTATGATACCCATAGGGTGTGCACCTTGTTTCTTAATAAACATGTTCCCTTTTCCCATATGGTCTAAATATGTTCACAGTTCGATTATACATAACCTAGAAGGATTGATTGATTCTCTCTAAGGTAATATGTTGTGGGGAAATACAACATGTTATTCAGCCTAATAAAATACTTTGAATGGTGTCTAGATATGGCTAGGAATTAGATGTTGATGAGTTCGGAAGAGGCTATAAATGTTTTTGGTAAATATTATAATTCATAAGTCTACACTATTGTCTTTTATCATATAAGTTTCACTATCCAGTCAGCTCTCATAACGAAAATTTAATTTTGTAAGCGTATTTGGCCCAATGGGAACCACTGCATGGACGATTCTTTTTCATATATCCACGAAAACTTAATGTAAAATTTAGAAGCATGACTTGATATTATTCCTATTGTGTGGAGTCTTTAAATTAGTTATTCAGCTATGAGATTCAGGTAATGTTGGTTGAATTGTTGATATACCCCGATTGTATTTTTGCTACTAATTAATTTCATATCATTTTATAATTAGTCTTGATATTGTGGGTGGGTCTATCAATGTTTACCCGCCATATTAAGTGGTTATGCTAATAATAATGATGAAAAACACTGGGCTATAAAACTCATTCATTGAGTTGAAATAGGATACTCTCTATGCATTTATATATTTATATTTTATTATAAATATTCATATACCAATCATCCTTTAATATTATATTTTTAAAAACTTGATGTGTATGTTTATTACTACTAACTATTAAAAATAACTTTACCTCGAGATGTAAAAGAGTTTGTGGCGGGGTATGGTTAAGACACCCCCTAAGTTAAAAGGTCGTCAGTTTTAATCCCGTTGGATACCAAAAAATCCAACCATGTTAAGGGTTGGTGCGGTCGAGGCCGGGTGCGATCCCCAAGTGATTTTGACGGCTTATATTCCCAACACTTTGCCAACAAAAAAAAACTATTAAAAATAACTTTAAACACTCACCCATACTTATAAAGATATAAGTAAACATAAATCACCTTCCAATATAACTTGTAAAATACTCCCATTTAATAACTATATTAATTTAAGTATTAAATGCATAACATTGTTTGAATATATTGTGAAATTATCCTCGGGTGATTTTGATGGCTTATATGCCCAGCACTTTGCCAACAAAAAAAAACTATTAAAAATATCTTTAAACACTCACCCATACTTATAAAGATATAAGTAAACATAAATCACCTTCCAATATAACTTGTAAAATACTCCCATTCAATAACTATATTAAAGTATTAAATGCATAACATTGTTTGAAAATATTGTGAAACCATCATTGAAAAAAAACATAGACATACAAAAGTAATATTTTCAAATTTATTTGATAATCACGAATTCTAAAATTTAAAAATAATTAACTCAAAAACAATGTTTGGTTTTGAAAGGTTTCGTTTTGCATGACAGATATAAATGCTTATAAAAAGGTTTTGGATAATTGATAAATATAAAATTGTTTATTTTTATTTTTTATTAATTAAACAATAAAATAATAATTAAATATAAAGAATTTTTAATTAAAATAAATTTTAAAAATAAAAATATATTCTTAATTTTATAAAGAATAACGTTTTAGTAGTAAAATTTAATAATTATTTGACGAAGAAAAAAACATGTTTCATTAAATAAGATACCTAAGATGCTTTATATGTTATCAATTTAATATCACATGATGCCTTGCAGAAAAGTTTAATACTTAGTTGACATAAAGAAAAATAATCCATAATATTATAACTCTTAATTAATAAGATGGATGATATTTTAAGATGCCTTATATGTTATCATTTTGATTTTGATATCATATGATGTCTTATTTTGTTATTTATTTGATTTCTAATACTTTTACAAATTTTTATATGTTAATTGTTTTATTTGGATGTTTATAAAGAAGTTTTGGATAACTTATAAATAAATAAAAAGTTTTTAATAAAAAATAATAATTAAATTCAATATTTTTTATTAATATAAAAATATTGAGAAAAAATAACACTTTATAATAAAGTTAATAATTATTTGACATAAAAAAATATAAATAATATCTCTCACTTATATGTTATCATTTTGAAGTAAATAATCTAAAATTTTCATTAAAACTTATATCCATAAATTAATAATATTTTAAAAATTAACATTATGATTAATCTAAAATTTTATTTAAAACTTATATCCATAAATAAATAATATTTTAAAAATTAACATTATATTCATAATCCACTCCAAATTATATTATAATTAAAATCATCATTATATATACACATATATGTATATATAAAAAAAAAAATTTAAACAACAACTTTTAATTCTTTTAGTGACAGTGTATCCTAGGACATATAATGTCTATAAAGTTTAAAATATCATTAAATTATAAAAAAAAAACAAAATAGTTTAAACAAATACCACTTTTTATTTTTATTTGTTTTAATCTATAGATATATTGAATAACTGTGTTGCACTTTGATTATACCATCTTCAATCAATTTCAACAACTCAACTGTAAGAAAAATGAAATCATCAATTGTTTAAACTAACTCCTCACCTTATAGATTTTGTAACCAGCTTGTGGGGCTCTTAATGACAGTATTTTACTTGTAAGTAGATCTACGTGTCAGGTCAATTTCCCATAAAGATATATACAATGGCAAACATGTAAAACCAATGGTACTACTGGCTTCAGTAGGAATTGGATACCCTCTAGAAGTAAGAGAAATATGCGCATCGTTAGCTTTAGAAAAGAAAACAATTATTGTACACAACACAAAACAACAAACACATGCACAATACAACATAACACAAACACAAAAACACATAGTATTAAAATTTTTAATTGTAGTATGTTTATTAGTTTTATGTTATATAATTTTTTAAAATGTAATGTTATTATATAATTGATTTTTAAATGTAATGTGTATTATAGAATTAATTAGGTTAATATAAATTGTTGCCATGTGATGTTTCAAATAAATATAAAAAAATGTTGCAAATGTCTTGTTTACAATAAATTGATTTTGATTTTGAAATGTAATGTGTATTATAGAATTAATTTAGATTAATATAAAAATGTTGCCAATTGATTTAATGTAGAGCAATAAAAAAAATTATCTGCAAATGTCATGTTTATATAAAAAAATGATTTTTTATCTAAAATAATAGAAAAATGCTGAAAATGTAACGTTAATGATAAATTTATTTTATATAAAATGCTGCAAATGTCATGTTTATAATAAATTGAGTTCATGTAAAGAAATGGTGCAATTGTAATGTTAATGATAAAAATTTTATATAAAATAATGAATAAATGCTGTAAATGTAATGTTTATAATAATTTGATTTTATATAAAGTGAGCTAAAAAAAATGGTGTGATTCTGATCAATTTGATATTACATTAAAAAATAAATAAATAACTATGCAAGTGTAATGTTTGTAATAATTTGATTTTATATAAAGTGAGATAGAAAATGATGTTGATAGTGTGTATAAAAAATTTGATTTTATATAAAAATAATAAAAAACTATGTAAGTGTAATTTTTATAATAAATTGATTTTATGTAAAATGATGTGAAAATTATGTAAATGTTATGTTTATGATAATTTGATTTTATATAAAATAATAAAATGCTTTGCAAATATGGCTTTTATGTGAAATTGATTTTGTATAAAACAATTAAAAAAATGTTGTAAATGTGATGTTGATATAAAGTAGTACAAATATGCTAGCAAAGTAATGTTTTTGGTAAATTGAATTTATTTAATTAATAAAAAAATACAATTTAATAACCATGATTAATACAAACATATTACATGATACATTAGAATATAGATCATTATAAATTTGAAATTAATGTTTTTAATTAATATTTTTATTGCATTAAACATTTAAAATTATAATAAAATGTGAATTCTTTGAAATTATAACACTTATTAAATAAAAATCTAAAGCAAAAATCTAAAAGTAGAAACATACTCAAAGACAACTTTCAAAGATAGCTTTGGCCATGGCTATCTTTGAGAGATTTAACAAAGGGAAAATGCCCTTTCTCTAAAAAAAATAATAATAATTTTATTGATATATAGGTTTTAGAGTTACATAAAAAGAATGTTAATACAATTTAAAATTTAAAATATGAGACTACATTCTCATATTGTTTTACATAATGCTTCTTGGTATCCTCCTCATTTTAACTAATTTCTTCTTGTCAAAGTATTTTCCATCTTTCCTTCTGTTACTCTTTGTCAAAGCATATTCCACTCCATCTTTTCTTAGGCTACTCTTTGTCAAAGCATCTTCCACTCCATCTACCTGTTAGACAACAAATATATTAATTAATAAATTAATGTTGCTTTTAAAAATAATATATATCAAAATAAAGCATCCTAAAAATTAGTCCATTATACATTTAAATCTCTTTTCTATTCAAACATTCCACATGAATATAATGGTTTTCCCTAGTAAGAAGGAAAAACTATCACTCACCATTGGCACTAATCTCTCCTTATCATGGACTTCAATACATCATAAATTGTCTTCCCTACATAACCATGTGTTGCAGGCACAACTACATAACACAACAACAACCAGTCATCTCAACCATACTTTTCAACATAAACACATTAGGTCATTATAACACAATAGCCTAAACAAACATTAACAAAGTCACCTCCCATATATCAAAATAATCATGACAAGCAAAGATAAATGAAATGAAATGTCAGATAAATTAAAACCTATTTCACTAAGTAGTAGATGAAATGAAATATCATCTAACAACATATTGAATGAATACCTTTAACAAAAATGATCATTCAGTAGACTTCACTGACAATCTAAACCTGTATTGACATTTATGTTTGTTTGTTGCCCAAAAAAAAAGTTTAAAATAAATAAATAAATATACAAAAAGCTGCAATCAACTTTCTTTTTATAAAAGAAAATAGGGAAAAATTATACTCTCCAAATGTCAAAATCTAATACATACTTCTAAAATCTAATAAAATTTGAAAAATAAAAGAAATTGTAAACTCAAAAATAGTTTAGTTTGCAATAAAATTTAAAGAAGAGAAAATACATACTTATTACAAATTAGAAACCTCACATTAAATCTTATATATCTATGAAAAGCAATTGATTCCAAAATTCAAAATATAAATTACCTTAATCTAACTAACCCTCAAAATCTAATACATACTTCTAAAATCTAGTAAAATTTGAAAAATAAAAGAAATTGTAAACTCAAAAATAGTTTAGTTTACAATAAAATTTAAAGAACACAAAATACATGCTTATTATAAATTAGAAACCTCACATTAAATCTTATATATCTATGAAAAGCAATTGATTCCAAAATTCAAAATATAAATTAACTTAATCCAACTAAATCTAACAAATATAAAATATAAAACCAAATCTAATAAATCTAAAATGTAAAACCAAACCTAATATAATAAATCCGAACAAATCTAACATGTAAAAACATCATATAAACTAATAAAAAGTAAAAGTAAAAAGAAATATAAATTTATGAATTATTAACCCTTATCTAACAATCTAAACTTGTATTCTGAACATATATTGACATTTATATTTGTTTATTACCAAAACATGTTTAAAATAAATAAGTAAATATACAAACAACTTGCTCTTTATAAAAGAAAGTAAGAAAAAAAGTATACTATCCAACCTAAACCTGTATTGACATTTATATTTGTTCTTACCAAAAAAATGTTTAAAATAAAAAATAAGTATACAAAAGGATACAAGCAACCTGTTCTTTATAAAATAAAGTAAGAAAAAATTATACTATCTAACCATCAAAATCTAATACAGGCTTTTAAAATCTGATAAAATTTGAAAAATAAAAGAAACTATAAACTCAAAAATAGTTTATAATAAAGTTTAAAGAACAAAAAATAAAATAAATACTTATTGTAAATTTGAAATCTCACATTAAATCTTATATATCTATTAAAAAGCAAATGATTCCAAAATCCAAAATATATACTTAACTTTTGGTAGCTTGGTCCAATTAAATCTAACAAATCTAAAATGTAAAACAAATACAATAAATCCAACAAATCTAAAATCTAAAATCTAAAATCTAAAATACATCACATAAATTAATTAAAACTAAAAGCCAAAAGAAATGTAAATTTATGAATTATTAACCTTTGTAACAGAAAATGTAAACACCAAAATATTTACATTAATATTTTAAACACAAAAAAACCAAAAAACAAAAAAAATATAAACCCTAAAATAATTTACAAACCTAATATAAATTCAGTAAAACCTAATATAATAAATCTGAATAAATCTAACAAATGTAAAATGTAAAATACATCATATAAATTAATAAAAACTAAAAGCAGAGTTGAGTAGAGAATAAAAATGGAGAGCCACTGAGCCAAGCCGAGCAAGCTTTCTGCAACAGAGCCACCGAGCCGAGCCGAGCAAGCTTTCTGCAACAGAGCCACCGAGCCGAGCCTAGCAGTCAAACTGTAAAGAGTAGCCTGCAGAGATGAGCCGAGGATAAAAGATATGAGAAAAAGAAAACTGAAAGAGGAGCCGTCTCTGCACTCGAACGGCTCTGCCGAGTTGAGCCGATTTTTGGAACGGAGCCAAGGACAGGAGAGTTGAGCCGATTAGGGAGCGGAGCCGAAAGTTTAATTGAGTGTATTTTTTTTGAATGTTTGTAGAATTGTATTTTCTCTATTTTTCTGAAGCATGGCCATGCTTTTTTTATTTTTTATTTTTATCTTTTTCCTTTTTATTAATAAGTTTTTTTTAATTATTTTTTTATTTGTTTTTCTTTTCTATTTGGATTATGTTTGTATTTGTTTGGGTGTGTTTCTTTAAGTTTTGGGGTCACCATGTGGAATGTTGTGGTGGAAAGAAGAATAGCCTCTAGATTTGGATTGTTGTGGTGGAGAGAGAAGACTATCATATTAGAGAAGAATTTCACAATCAACTTGGCAATGGTGTTCCAATGAGGTATGTATTGTATTTAATTTTGTGAAAAACATTGTGTTCCTGCATATTAGAGTAATGCTGGACTTTATTTTTATTTTTAGAATATATTTTAGTGGTAGGTTTTATTATATTATTTAATTATTATTGCTCTAGTAAATATATTGTTCTACATTATATATGCTGCAAAATTTTCTCTGTCATTAATTGAATTTCAGGATAACAGGTAGTTTAAATTCTGTTGATGTGGATATCATTCAAATAAGTTTAGGTTTCTTAGATTATGTTTGATTTTACATTTTAGGATTAGTTGGAAGATTATGTTAGGTTTTATATTTGTATTTTTATTGGCTTCTATTTTTTATTAATTTATGTCATTTTATTTCAACTTTTTTATTTGTAAATTATTTTGGGGTTTATATATTTTTTGTTTTTTAAATATTAATGTAAATATTTTGGGGTTTACATTTTCTATTACGAAAGTTAATAATTCATAAATTTATATTTCTTCATAAACTTACATTTCTTTTGCCTTTTAGTTTTTATTAATTTATATGATGTATTTTACATTTTACATTTAGTTTTTATTAATTTATGTGAGGTATTTTACATTTTATATTTGTTAGATTTATTCAGATTTATTATATTAGGTTTTACTGAATTTATATTAGGTTTGTAAATTATTGTGGGGTTTATATTTTTTTTGTTTTTTGTTTTTTGTTTTTTTGTGTTTAAAATATTAATGTAAATATTTTGGTGTTTACATTTTCTATTACAAAGATTAATAATTCATAAATTTACATTTCTTCATAAATTTACATTTCTTTTGGCTTTTAGTTTTAATTAATTTATGTGATGTATTTTAGATTTTAGATTTGTTAGATTTATTGGATTTATTATATCAGGTTTTGTTTTACATTTTAGATTTGTTAGATTTAATTCGACCAAGCTACCAAAAGTTAAGTATATATTTTGGATTTTGGAAACATTTGCTTTTCAATAGATATATAAGATTTAATGTGAGATTTCAAATCTACAATAAGTATTTATTTTATTTTTTGTTCTTTAAACTTTATTATAAACTATTTTTGAGTTTATAGTTTCTTTTGTTTTTCAAATTTTATCAGATTTTAAAAGACTGTATTAGATTTTGATGGTTGGATAGTATAATTTTTTCTTACTTTCTTTTCTTTTATAAAGAGCAGGTTGCTTGTATCCTTTTGTATAATTATTTTTTATTTTAAACATTTTTTGATAAGAACAAATATAAATGTCAATACAGGTTTAGGTTGGATAGTATAATTTTTTCTTACTTTCTATTATAAAGAGCAAGTTGTTTGTATATTTATTTATTTATTTATTTTAAACATTTTTTGATAATAAACAAATATAAATGTCAATATAGGTTTAGAATACAAGTTTAGATTGTTAGATAAGGGTTAATAATTCATAAATTTATATTTCTTTTTACTTTTACTTTTTATTAGTTTATATGATGTTTTTACATTTTAGATTTGTTAGATTTGTTCAGATTTATTATATTAAGTTTGGTTTTACATTTTAGATTTATTAAATTTGATTTTATATTTTATATTTGTTAAATTTAGTTGGATTAAGTTAATTTATATTTTGAATTTTGGAATCAATTGCTTTTCATAGATATATAAGATTTAATGTGAGGTTTCTAATTTATAATAAGTATTTATTTTGTATTCTTTAAATTTTATTGTAAACTAAACTATTTTTGAGTTTACAATTTCTTTTATTTTTCAAATTTTACCATATTTTAGAACTATGTATTAGATTTTGACACTTAGTTGGATTAAGGTAATTTATATTTTGAATTTTGGAATCAATTGCTTTTCATAGATATATAAGATTTAATGTGAGGTTTATAATTTGTAATAAGTATGTATTTTCTCTTCTTTAAATTTTATTGCAAACTAAACTATTTTTGAGTTTACAATTTCTTTTATTTTTCAAATTTTATCAGATTTTAGAAGTATGTATTAGATTTTGAGGGTTGGAGAGTATAATTTTTCCCTATTTTCTTTTATAAAAAGAAAATTGATTGCAGCCTTTTGTATATTTATTTATTTATTTTTTTTTAAAAATTGGGCAACAAACAAACATAAATGTCAATACAGGTTTAGATTGTTAGTGAAGTCTAGTGAATGATCATTTCTGTTAAAGGTATTCATTCAATATGTTGTTATATGATATTTCATTTCATCTACTGCTTAGTGAAATAGGCATTTATCTTTGCTTGTGATGATTATTTTGATATATGGGAGGTGACTTTGTTAATGCTTGCTTAGGCTATTGTGTTATAATGACCTAATGTGTTTATGTTGAAAAGTATGGTTGATATGACTGATTGTTGTTGTGTTATGCAGTTAGACAATTTATGATGTATTGAAGTCTATGATAAGGAGAGATTAGTGCCAATGGTGAGTGATAGTTTTTCCTTCTTACTAGGGAAAACCATTATGTTCATGTGGAATGTTTGAATAGAAAAGAGATTTAAATGTATAATGGACTAATTTTTAGTATGCTTTATTTTGATATATATTATTTTTAAAAGCAACATTAATTTATTAATTAATATATTTGTTATCTAACAGGTAGATGGAGTGGAAGATGCTTTGACAAATAACAGAAGGAAAGATGGAAAATACTTTGACAAGAAGAAATTAGTTAAAATGAGGAGGATACTAAGAAGCATTATGTAAAACAATATGAGAATGTAGTCTCATATTTTAAATTGTAAATTGTATTAACATTATTTTTATGTAACTCTAAAACCTATATATCAATAAAATTATTACTTTTTTTTTTAGCACCCTTTCTCAAATCTCTTAAGAATAGCCATGGCCAAAGCTATCTTTGAGAGTTGTCTTTGAGTATGTTTCTACTTTTAGATTTTTTCTTTAGATTTTTATTTAATAAGTGTTATGGGTGTGTGCAAGAACTTGAGGGACCTTTTAGATGCAATTTCACTTTTTAGGAACACATTCACGTTACATAGAAAAAGAACGCACTCCTCTTCCATTGCACTTGGAATAGTAAATCCGAGCCTGACATGTCAGCAGACATGTAGGCTAGGTAACAATAACACGCACGCGTTATATAACTATAAAACACGCACGCGTTATAGAACTACAAAACGCGTACGCGTTTTGTAGTTCCATAACGCGTGCACGTTTTGTAAATTTAAAAAATAAAATAAAAAACACACAATCCCCCACCCGAGAGTCATTTTCACCGAACAGTATCACGAAAAGGAGCGTGGAAGAGTGCCGAAGGAGCGTGGAAGAGTGCCCATTCCTCCATTTGAAGAAAAATCCTCCA
>LPNX010546044.1:123745-134114 GCA_001517045.1 Pseudotsuga menziesii | reverse complement strand
GAGAGATTCCCACAATTCCCCAAGTGATTAGAGTCTTGATACAAAGGATCCAAATCTGACTGATGAGGCTTAATCTCATCCAGAACCTTAATCCCAGGCATCTGAGAAAACGGAAAAGAATCCCGGCGACCCAAGCCCATCCTTGACAGAGAAGCCCCAGAATCAGAGAAACCCTCTCCCAGGGTCTGATGAACAAAAAGCGACCGATCCAAAGGACCAACAATTGCCGAGGAAATAGGGATAGACTTCAGAGTCTGACTCCCACCCAAACCAGCGATATCCGATACCAGGGAAGGAGATACAGAATCCAAAAGATTAGCCGTAGCACTAACAGGCCCCAAAATGCCCAGATTAATTGGCGAAAAGGAATCAGAGAGTCGCGATTCCTCCCCAATGCCCAACTTAAGGCGCAAATGCCCTGGTGGAGTGCGAGCCAAATTTTTAACCGCTCTCAACGACATAACGGAAGCTCAAAGAAACCAGTCACTGACCAGACACCAGTAGAAAAAATCCTAAGGAAACTAGCACAATGCTAGATAGAGAAACGCCAAACAGCACAAAGGATCACCCCAAAGGGACCGAAACCAGCAGTCTACTCCAGAATCCAATGCAACCTCCAGGGGAAAAACACAGCAGAGGAGTACTTCTGATAATAACACACAATGAAAACCCAAAGGAACAGCTGCCAAAAACCTCAACCCTTCAAAGCCACAGAAGCGAATTCTCAGAGAGGAGAATTATAAACATAGGCCGAAGAGGAAAAAACGAAGCATACCTGGAAATCGCATAACAGCCGTTACTAGATAGTAAACGCGATAAAACTAGCTCTTCAAATTCCGAACTTCAACGACATCCGAAATGCAGCTAGCCAGAATACTTCCAGAGACTTCAGCAGAAACACCAAACGGAGGCGGCCAAGAAGGAAAGACAGTATCCTTCAAATTCACCTGACAGCCAAAATCACTGCTCCTGGGCCCGAGACAACAAACAATCTCAAAAAGGATCCGCACCAGAACCTCAACCTCACAATCGCAGAATACGATGCCTAACAAAGAAAACCGCTAGAAGAGGTCCAGACAGACCCAGAACCTTCAGGCATCAAACGACCAACCCACAAACCAGCTCCGAGCTCATGATATAAACAGGAACTACACCACGACTCAAGCCACTAAACCTGAAACAGCAGCTGAATACACCAGAAAAACCCCACAACCTGATTCAAAATCCGGCTCCTTAAAAGCCCAGCCAACTCTAGCAAAACAGTAGACAGCATTCCACCATACCGAGATCAAAATGCCGCCTCCAAAATGCCCAGTCGGCCAGCATACACCGAAAAACCAGCACCTAAATCCGCAAACAAACCATCCGCGGCAAAATTCGCTAGCAATAGGAGGAAAAATGCAGAGACCAGGCGAAAGACAGGTCCGAACCCAAACAATGCGCGAAAAGACGCTTCCAGAGACCAAATGATGGGGAGCAGCACGAGGATAAACGTGGCAACTCCACCAGAAAGGGAAATAAAGCAAAGAAGCAGTACAATAAAGTACCTTAAATGCCCAGGCAGATCAGGAAAAAGAACAATAGGTTGAGAATCATACAGCTCGTACGAAGAAGATCTCCAGATCTGACATGATGTACCGCCAAACTTGACCGGGCATTGCCAAGTTAACGGCCAAGATAGCCATTAAAGCCCAAATCCGAGCTCTGGACCACCAAAAAAAAAATCATGAATGTTTCTCAATTCTAGGGCTTTTAATGTAAGTGAACATGTCCCTTCCTTCCTTCCTTCCTTAGTACAAAATACAAGAGGACAAAAGTGGTCGATGACTTTAAGGAACACCAAGAACAGCGTGACATGAGTGAGTTACCAAATGGCAACTATATAAATGGCTATATAAATAGCTCGCAACTATGTCTAGTACACACTTTTCTTTAGCACCACCTATGGTTTGGATTTATTAGTTTAAAGAGTATTGATTTCTATTCAAACTTATATATATTAAACAACAATTTAACTTGCTGCTTGTTATGAACAAATTCCTTATTACTTACATTCTTTATGTATAGTTGTAATCAACCATTGTCTAAACCTGAGCTACAAGTTATCCATACACTAATACTTTTTTTTTAACAATTGTTTCTTTGAACTTGAAACGTCTATAAAATCAACGTGGAGAGTACACTTGTCTTATCCTCCTACAGTCTAGAAAAAGCATACTTGCTACTCCACCCCAAATTCTAAAATATAAACACCTATTGATGCAAAAGCTATTATTTGGGTTGAACTATCTAAATATTCAATTTGTATGTGTATTATGTGGTTAAATTTTCTAAAGAAATAGGTTTTTATCATAGATCATCAACAAATGGTTGTACAAACTTTTTAAATATTTAGATTGTTTTTTGATGTGAATTGTGAGATAACATAAGATTAAAGGATTTACAAATGTGACATATAGAAAAAAGGAACAAGGCATTATAGTCTATCCCCTTATCAGTAATCCACATGTTATTTTATGCTAATAAGTTTTAAGAAATAATTCAAAAATTAGAGAAAAGATGTATTAGTTCATACCATGAGTAACTCATAGTTTGATTGTTTTGTCCCTAATAAATAGTATGCCATTTTCTCTTTAAGACAAAGCTTAGATTATGACTTAGAATTAAAGAGACAAATAATGTATGCATAATTAAAATGTTCATTGTTATTCAAATTAAACAGCATTCATAATCAATTATTTTGGACTGTTTGTTTTTAGTGAAACAACAAAAGCATTGTTACGTAGAAATGTTCTAATCATTACTTTAAATAATATACAAGGCATAATAGTGTATACTAATCTTAACTTGGATTTATCACGCATTAGAGTATAATACTATTTTAAATAATATAAAATAGCATATAGATGTAGATCCATTTTAACTTGCCTTTATTTGTGGGATAAGAAAGATCAAATCTTTAGAGGTGCAAACTTTTTTAGGTTAACCTAAAATTAGGAAAAAGTTTTACTTCTTAAAGGATTTACTCCCTTTCCACACTTTATAGATCCATAGTTAAGTTTCATCTATGTTGATTATGACCAAATCATAAACCTTATGGCATACTATTTTATTGGAAACAACTTATGTTTGTAGTAAAAGAAGTTTAGTAGTGTTTTATTACGACTAACAATGTTTTACTAGGAATAAGTTATTTTTGTAGTAAAAAAGTTATAATTTTAATTACAAATTCAAAATGCATTTTTGAGAAATTTTAAACATAACCAATCATATAATTTTTAGGGTGTTTGGTCCATATTATCAAATTTGAGTGGGACCTATATGGATGGAAATATGACTTCATATTCTTAAAATCCTAAACACAAGAAGAAGATTTGTAACAAGATTTTGGCTACACCTTATTGTGACCAGTTCTTATGTTTTCTTATTTTTACTTTCAATATTTGCATAGCCAAATATCAATTATAGTGAAATAGAAAAGTTGAAATTCAAAAACGTTTACCATTCTTTGTTTTCACCTTATTAATACAATTTGTAAATAGCTTATTCCTTTGTCAATGTTGCTATGATCACATATGGAAGAGAAAGATGCCCTTAATATTTGTAGACAAATATACTAGGAAAGAATTGATGGGCGAACCATATTTACTAATTTCCAAATATTTTTTGGTTTTTTGAATTTTCATATTTCTAGTATTTCTCAAATTTTCTAATTTTTGTTTAACATATAAATGCATGTAAATAAAAGACAAAGAATTTGGTAAAAGTAAATAGATCTTGTAAAAATACATAGAATATAATTATTGCCTTAAACACTAGGGCATATTACAACTATAAAATAGTAAATAAACAAGAAATCATTAGTAATAGTAATTAATAGTATTAATATAGTTTATGAAGAGAAGTGTCTCTTCAATATTTAATGGCCAAGCCATATTTAAGGTGTCCATATCCATTGTAATAAATCACCCATTCAATTTTATATATATTATACATTATTATTTGAAGATGGAACATCTTCCCCCTTAGTATCCGGATATGGATTCTCCATTACACCAGATACGGTGTAACATTGGTATCAGAGCAGATTTGCTCCTCCAGCACTGAGCTCGAATTCAGCTCATCCACTCCTAATTATTTCGTTGCTCCATTTCACCACCTATCACTCCCTCACACTTCACTCTAAAATTCCTAACTCCATCCACACTCATTTTTCCCATCACCTCCTCTCTAGTCATCTACGTTACCCTATCTTCCTACACTCCTCTTCCTCCCTCCACGCGACTTGTGCATTCTCCATCTCCTAACCTACGTTCACTCTCCCATCTGCGCTTCGGTCCACACAGCTCCACTCCTCGCGTGCTCGCTTCCATATACCCTATGAACAGACTAATACAAAAGAAATTAATTTCAATGCATACTCCATCATCCTAGTAAGTATTGAAAAAAATCGTAATTTAGTTCTATTTTATTTTATTTTATCAATATATTATAAATAATTGGCTATTGGGTGTAGAGTCATGCATCAAAATATGATCAACATTTCATACAAAAAACACCAATGGTTCCATCGAAACTGCAAATTGACAAAATGAAAACACCAATTCAGGTAAGATTGTAATTATTTAATCTAGGATCATCAATGTTTAAATTCTTATTTCCATGCATCTTACTTTGTCTCATTTATTTGCAGGGTCAAGATAATGCTAATGAGTTGACACCAACTTCCCAATTGGGGCTAGAAGGAAAGAAATGCTTTCTCATTTGCATTAAACTCAAGGATTAAAGTTGCAAGGGAGACAATACATAAGACTAACCCAAATGCAATGGTACACTGTGTCCCTGTTGGAAAAGACTAGTATATTGTGAATCCAACAGAAATTTTAGATCCTCTATTTGGAAATATATATCTACCACATCCCAGTAGCGCATTATGTAATCTAAAATATGCTTTGTTGAGCTTCATTCCTTGGCATAAGGATGACATTGAACTATGTAACTAGTGGTTATACTGTGTGACTAGTGATTTCAGTAATGTTGTATCAACTAAGAATAGTTGATTTATTGAATATTTATACTTAGATCAGGACATAGTTTATGATTTTTTTGTAGTTCGGGATTAATATTTACATTTACTTAAAATGTTGGGCACAAGTTTCCATTATATGCCATGGGCACAATTTCTGATTTTGTAATACATCAGTATTATATAATCTTCATTGCATGTGAAATGAGATGTCGTGTTGTGAATATGTGGAATGAGCAGTCTTTCTATCATATTTTCATCAAGTTTTTTTTTTGTAAATTAGTTTATCCTTCTTCAATTTTCCTGGGAAAAAAAAGCGTAATTTTATTTCATCCGCCAAGAACAAAATTACATTCTCTAGATACAAATAGATGTGTATTTTCAATTAGCTAAGAGCTCATGTAAAGAAAGACTCTTGAGGTCTTCAATAAGTTCAAAAAATAAAACATTAAAATTATCGATGCCATGTTGCATCGAATATACATGATATTGTTCTTTTTAACAACATGTTCATGAAATGATAGTTGCATTGTTAAAAAAAACAGTCATTTGTCCAACAAAGTTTCTGATAGATAAATAGAATAACAAAGAGTAAGTAGTAACTTGAGAAAAAAAAAAAAAATTATCCTTCTATTGCATTCTATTGCCAAAAACAGACATTTACAGAAAAAAACCAAGCCCTACCATTTCTAGGAAAACAGGCTTGGAAATCAAACTGGCAGTCTCCCTCGAAAGGAAATGAGACAGTACCAAAGTGATTGTGAGTTCTTGATGAGTCTTAGAAATGTATCTTCCATGAAAACAGAAAATTTCACCATTTAACTGAAGTATTTTTTAAAATAGAAATAAACTAGAACTGAGACTAAAAGAAAAATATGGTCAATTGACAGATTGATCATGAGGCATGAGTTTCATGCCCATACTCTTAGCAAATTCAGCCTAATTGTCCAAAATCCTTTGCAAGAGCAACATGATTTTGTCCTGCTAAAGAATAATGTCCCCATGTTGTTCATCCTTTTCCACTAAAGTTCTGCCTAGGATCATCTTCTGCGACCATTGCAGGTCCATGGATTTTTTATAAAGAGTGAGTCTGCCTCTATAGGATCCAGGATCTGGTACTAATTCCTTGAATTCATTTTTAATTTACTCTGGTCCCAAGAAGATTCTTTCCATTTAAGCCTATCTCTCAGCGCGTTGAATGTTGGCTCGGACCGACTCAGGGATTTCACGTTTGTAACGTTTTCTCTTTTCCACCAGTTGTTTCTGAAACCATAGGGGTGGGCTCATAGGTTTCAATATTATAGTCATGGGAGGTATGGATGCATGGTGATTATTCTTTCAGGGAGGCATGATTACAAATAGGAAGGCTATCATCGAGAGCCGGAGAGAATCTTGGTAATGGGTCGGGTAAAGTCTAAAACCATAGGCAGAGGTATTCGTAAAAAATCTAGCTTGGATGTAGGACAGAGCCCAGAAACTTCTAAATGCAGCAAGAGTGTAGTCCGAGTTCAAAAGAATATTTGCACAAATCAACTTTGCCGCCAATAAAAGCGGGTGGTAGATAGACAGAGCGTTCCAGGAAAGGTTACACAAATAGATAGGAGGAGGAGTATGAATCTTACCAGGGAGGTCCTTAGCCTGAGTGAACCCGAAGTTGTCGACAGCAGTGTTCAAATTGTACCACTGCACACCAAAATTGCACCACCCTTAAGCAAGCAGGAACAGGAGGGCGCCCACCTCTGGCCCGTAATTAGTGCAAGGGAACTCCATAGGGACAGCCTTCCAGTGGAGATGGTTTGAAGAAAGACGGAGATCGGGATAGCCTTCCAGTGGAGATGGTGAATCTCTATGTAACCCAATGGAGTGAAATAATGAGCAACATGTCAGAGTTCTTCCAGCCTTTCCACCATATCTTCCCATTAAAAACCATGATATCCCTAAATCCTGTCATAATTACCAAGTCCTGTGCATTTGTACGGGCCTCCATACAAATCATAAGCCGCAACCATCGTTTGTTGGAAGCTCAAGAGTGCGAGCATATTCTTTGCAGTCAACGCATGGGAGATGCTTTTTGTGGACATCGCATGCATTTCAGTTGAACTTTTCATTAATTTCAAAAACTTGGTCGAGCTTAGAGGTCTAAATCTTTTGGGCATGCTGGGTGTTTTTTATGTTGTTCCTTTGGCGTCTACTTAGCATTAAAATTAGACTGGTGTTCTGGGAACTTGAAATTATATCTCAAATGCCTAATCTAATATATAAATGGTACTTCACACAGACATGGATAATGACTGATAATTACTGTATAACTCATTTTGCATACATAGGTATATACTTATTTAGGACACACATGCACATGACAAAGATAGAGTGAGTACTTGATGTGGTTTACTTATGTAGTTCCTTGGATTTATAGTCATATATTTCTTAGGAGTTGTGATAGAATTCAATCATATTTATACTTTGAAGCTTGGGTCCTCATCCTGTATCTAGTGAATTCAGTTTTTATATGGGTTATCTGGGGTAATTTTGTTCCTTCCATTCACCCTTGTTAGCATGGCCTATACAAAGTTGCTTGTGAAAGAAGTGTCCTATACCATGGACCAAACTAGTGATTTGTAAATTTGTTGAAGACGACAATGTTTCCTAAAATGGTTAGCCCCTACAATTGTCTTTTTTCCCTCGGAAAAAGATAGCTATGTAGCACATGATAAAATTTAGCACAGCCCAAGGCAACCTGAATGCATCAGAAAAATTATTTACAAATCAAGCCCTAACCAACCCCACAATAGCACTACTGAATCAATAGATGAATCATAAGATTGCAATGATTTTGATTAGTACAAAATATAAAACATCAAAGCATACTCACCAACAATATATCAGCAACAAAGTCAATGTATTGACTCATAAGCTTGCAATTCATCCCCACAAGATCACATGGGAGAGAATCACATACAAATTCTCTTTCAATCTCTACAGCATCACAAACTATAAAATTCTTCTGAGTTTCATCATGCAGAATAGGTAACAGAGTTTCATCTAGATCCTAATATTGTAGAGTGGTTTAGAAAAAACACATTATAGATATTAGAACGTGAGTGTAATCATAAGCCTTTCTATATTTTTTTGTGCTCATTCAATCAAAGACAATCAATTCTAGGGAGTATAGGTAAATCCCATAGCCAACAAGAGACCATTGGTCAATAGAGAATGGAAGGGGATATTATGCATCTTGTTGAAGACACCAATTTGGTCTTTTGATATAGTATCCACATCCATATGTAAGAGGTTTCAAATTCTAACTAAAAAGACATTGACAAATAAGTTAATACAGGGAAAAATACAAAATCTATAGGATTCTCATAAGTCACTATGAATGCAGAAATGATCCACATGCAAGATATTCATTCTTCGCTTTAATCCTTGAAAATTTTCATCATTAATTTTCCAAAAGTAAAAAAACCATAGTAAGAAAAAATAAAATGAGCTGCTTGTTTACCATACTGGAAGAGATAAATATTCTTCATGTATTGTAAACCAACTATGAACCAACATTACCCCGGATGTGGGTGCATGTCTAGCACAAGGGCCAACTGGAACCTGGACCAGCTCACCTGGGGCCTAGCACAGCTGGAAACCCTTTCCCAGAAACGAGGCACCTCATCATTCAATTGACATATGCCACCTGGCCTTGACAGATTCCCACGATCCACCTCAATCTAGGGTGGCAGACAAGCTTTAATGCTCGCACGGGTGGAAGAGGATGGTTCAATGCTTGCACAGGTGGGAGAAACAGGTTTAATACATGAATAGGACATAGGATTAGCTTAGACCACTGAAGAGACAGATAAGGACAGTCCTCACAGCCTAATTCTTAATGGCTTACGGTGGATCCATGAAATTTCGCTCCCTAAAACAATGAAGGTTGTACAACAGCGTATGGAAATTTCCGCAGGCAATCAGAGGCATAATGGCAATCCCGCGTGCGAATATTTCACCCTTCAACCGAACGATGCTTGAAATAGAACCAGGGACGACTATATCTAGCATGATTTCTCACTCTAATTTTCCTCTAGTGATAGAGTTCCTCCAGTTTCATCCCGATACCTTCCTTGGCCCTATGCTATCACTCCATGACAAGGTTACGAGGCACTCCACTCAGAGGAAGCAAGTTTGGCTCAGTCAAGGAAGCTGAGCACCCGATAAAATCCAAATCGATTAACTCTGGTTATGAAAGCACGGTTTCTCCCATTGTTCGTGGCCTCATTGAAGAATGAGAGTCAATGCAGGTTGTCAAACTGCTCGCATCATGCAATTCTGGAAATCAAATAAACTTCTATTGGCTTGTCAATATTATGTTGGGTAATCTTGTGGAGGAGGTGCTCATGAATCATTAGAGGAAATTTCAACTCAAAATAGGCCTTTCAACCCTAATTCAAATTCCATGTCACCATGTGTTAGCCAATGAAATTGCTTTAAATTTGAAATACCATATAGGTCTTAAACAATTTTTTAATATAAATTTGGGGATAGGTATCATAAAAAAAAACTACTTTTTTGTTCGTATTTTCAATATATATCCCTGTGTTTTTACTCAAATTTCGATCAGGAGAGCTCTATGGATGCGGAATTAAATTTTGCATCTAAATATTACCCACACTGCATAATTTTGATGGACCCTGCTACCCCAAAAACAAGAAATACCTAAAAAAAAGTGATGATGACGAACATTCCCAATTACGAATAGTTTTCGCGTAAGAGTTGGGAAGCGACTCTACAACCATTATATTCTCAGTTTTATCAAAAATGAAATCATGACTATAACTAACACAAAATTAGTGGAATCCATTTCGAATTTTGACTAATCTGAACTCCACTCATGTTCTCTCATAACCCACGCCAGCAAGCGAAATAAGGAGGAAACCAAGAAAAATTGCTAACCAAATGCAAAAGGAATAAACGGAAACAACAAAATGAGACTAAAGGCACAGAAGCCACCAAATAACTGAAATAATAAATTTAAATAATCCAATAAATAACTGGAGTAATACATTTAATACATGAACGTGCCAAACTAGCACCTGATAGTTGATAAGTTGTAATTGCATATGTCATATCCCAGATCCAATTCTCCACTAGGTATCAAACCAGAATTTTAACTAACCATCATCACATTTTTTTAGGTATTTCTTGTTTTTGGGGTAGTGATGGCCGTCAAAAGTATGCAGTGTGGGTACTCGTTGGATGCAGAATTTAATTCCACATCTAGAGAGCTCTCCCGATCAAAATTTGAGTAAAAAAACAGGGAGATATGTCGAAAATACGAACAAAAAAATTAGT
>LPNX010546044.1:93439-119690 GCA_001517045.1 Pseudotsuga menziesii | reverse complement strand
GGGGGGGGGGGGGTGGGTTTAAAAACCACCCCCAAAGGTCTAATTTTTGCAACTTTTGAGGGGGGTTTTTAAGAACGGCCCCCAAATACCTATAAAACCTTTTGCGAGGGGGGTTATAAAAACTGCCGCAAGAAAAAGCCTCCCCCAAAAGGGTATTTTGTTGTAGTGAAGTCAAGGAAAAGCATCAACACCCAGTAGGACTATTGAAGCCCTTGCCCATTCCAGAATGGAAGTGGGAAGTAATTTCTATGGACTTTATAACAGGTTTTTCAATGATAGTGAGGAAACATTATTCAATTATGGTTATGGTGTACAAGCTACCAAAGGAATCTCATTTTATTCCAATAAATTCCACTCATAAATCAAGTGACATAGTGAATATCTTCATGAAGGAAATATTCAGATTTCATGGATTGCCTAGGGAAATAGTTTCATATCAAGATTCAAATTTCACATCTTAATTTAGGAAAGGGTTATTTCAGGAGTTGGGAACTCAGCTCAATATTAGTATAGCATATCATCCTCAAACATATGGTGAAATAGAGAGGCTGAATCAAGTTCTTGAAGACATGTTGAGAATGTATGCCAATGGATAAACCATCTAAGTGGGAGGATAACTTACACTTGGTAGAATTCACATACAATAATGGGTAGCAATCATCATTGGGAATGAGTCTATTTAAAGCATTGTATAGCAGGAGATGCAGAACTCTAGTGAATTGGGATAGTCCAATGAACAGAGTAGTGCTTTGGTCAGAAATGCTCAATGAAATGGAACAATAAATTGTTAATATCAGGAAGAATTTAAAGGCAACCCGAGACAGGAAGAAGATTTATGCATATTTGAAAATAGTGCACAAGGAATTAAAAATTGGGGATCATGTTTATTTAAGAGTAAATCCAAGGAAAATTTCTCTAAAGTTGGAAATTTGTGCAAAGTTGGCAGCAAGATATTGTGGGCCATTCAAATTCCTCAATAGGATAGGACCAATTGCATATAGGATTGCATTGCCTACTAACATGAGAGCTCATAATGTTTTCCATGTTTCTTTTCTTAAGAAGTGTGTACATGATCCTTATCGCATAATTGATTGGAACGTAATACAGGTGGAACTGGAGGGAGAGTTCCATGTGGAACCTATGCGCATCCTCAACAAGAAGGTGGCATTGCTCTGGTAATGATCCATCGGGAAGGTAAAGGTACAATGGAAGCACCTTGGTCTCAATGAGGCTACATGGGAGTTAGAGGATGACATTAAATAGGCATACAAATTTTTGTTCACATTTTGAGAACACCAAAGACAATGTTATTCTAAAGGGGAGGGGGATGTAATACCCCCATTTTGACCCTTAGAATGTATTCGTTTATATGTTAATATTGTGTATATGCGTTGTATGATTCCTAGCATGGATATCAAGGCCAAATACTCGATAGTGAATGCTTGGATTTCAAAAAAAGAGGCATGTATTTATATTTAGTTAGCTATGTGCTAGTTAGCCATGGAAAATTGTATATGCATGTAAATATTTTTTTTAATGCAGTAAAAATAGCAAGAGTTGGCTATGGAAGCAACTAAAATGAGGGTACCATGTGTATCCACTAGGGAGAGGTGAGGGGGGTGTGGGATGAACCATGTGTTTCCATATTTCATCTTGAGAACCCATCTTGACTTTCCTTGTTGGCATTTATTTATGTTGTATGATGGTAACTGAGAAATCAGCTCATGAAATTAATGGAGCATGGGAGACCCGTAAATTTTTAAGGTTGGGTATGGGAATGGATTACTTGACCCATAATTCATTATTCCCATCTTCCCTATTTCATTGTTGAACAACCAAAGATCAATTTCCATCTTGCTATGAATTCCCAACAATGAAATTTGCAAAAATCACAACTTGGAAAGAACACACGTTTTGAAGTGCCAAAAATGCCTAGAAATTCATGGGAGGAGTGAAATGTAATGGGGAATCCATAGATATAAACCCCATGTCAAAATTGAGAGTGCCAAGATCCTGAAAAGGACCTGGATTTGGAGTCCCAAAAGTGAAATTTCATGTTTGACAGTCACGTGGCCAGAAATTGGAAACATCCAAGAGTGAATTGAAGCGGGAGTGAGTCGAGAGGTCGGAATGGCTTGATAAATCTAGTGAAGGAAATAATATATGAGGATTTATCATCTTGGACCTTTCTATGCCCACTCTAAAGAGAATTGGAGGGAAGGGTCACTTGGGGGACTGTGTAGCAAACAAGGGGACCTTCCTTGTGTTGGGTGTGGTAGGTAATGTGGGTGCCAAAATTGTTTGAACTCGAATTGAGATTCCTATGGTTATGTGGCTGATATCACTAGCTTAGATACCTCCTTATCTACCTCCCTACTTGCTTGAAAAAACTAGTTGTGGGTTGGATTAGCATGAGTGTGTGTGCCTATGACTGTGAGTGAGCTTGAGTAGTCCTAGTTAGTGCATAGATAGCCCAACTCAGGAGTGGTCCCTCAACTAAACAAATACAGTATAGATAGAGACCTACGGTTGGGTGGAACATTTCTCTTCCATATCTAGTTGCTTGGAAAACTTCAATTAAAAGATAAGTTCTTATTGTGCTTATAATTGTGCCCATTTTTTGTGGTATGGATGTTTATTTATTCATGTTAATTTAATTGAAATTGAAAGATTGACTTATTTAGTAGGAGGATTGTGAATAACATGAGAATAAGATTAATTGTGTGTGTGTGTGTGATTTTAATGTTATGCATATGATAAACATGAAGGTATAAACAAGTTGTGTGTGTGTGCATAGATAGAATTTAATTTAGTTATGTATGTTTCACAACAATTGCACATGCATTTAGTTGTTAATGCATTTCACAATACAGCCTTGGGGGAAAAAATTAGCACCCCCTACATCGTTCATGTTTCCTCCATGGTTGGATTGATGAGAGGTGATGTGACATAGTGGTATCTAAGCTAAAGGTTGTAGCATTGGGGCTGGTTGGGCCGAAATCCACCCATATAGACAGAAAATCATAACTGTGTAGGGAGTGTTGATGGATGCTTAGTAAGTAGTGGGTTAAATAATGACGAAAAATCAAGTCTTCAAATGTTACAGGGGATTTGATCATTGCATAAAGCTCGTCGAGATATTTCCATGTTAAGTTTTTAATGGTTATACAATATCTAATAACATTTAGCATCATAACATAATAACCATATATAAAAGGATCACTGAAAGATAGACAAGCACAACCACACAAAAGAACACATAGATTTAACCTGGGAAACTCTTATGGGGAAGAAAACCCAACAAAACTTCCTCTATATAGATGTATCAAAAGTACAAATACAAGACCCCAAACAGGTGCTCCTTCTCCCAGCAGATATCTCTCTCTCTCTTTCTCTCCTATGCACTATACACAAGTGACTGTGTGTTCTAATGAGGAACACAACTCCTCTATTTGTACTATTTCTATCACTTGAATTTTACCCTAACAAGAAGGCCCCAACAAACTTAATGGTTCAACTTCACCTAGGAAGACACAAAACAATATTATATTATATTCAAGAGGGTATTATTGACCTGAATTACAATGGAGGTTATACCTCATGAATCTACGATGACCAAATACAATAGTAACATCCCGACAGAGGAATAAAACATCTCCCATGGGTTACATAAGTAAAATACATTGATAATATTCTTTGAACTTACAATTTTTCAATAGCCCCCCTTAATGCGAAGGGTATTCTACTGACAACAACATCATCAACTATAGGATCATGGAGAGAGAGCATATGCAACATCATCAAGATGATACATCTATATGTCATAGGAATTTTTCAACAATCATCGGTAACTAGAAAAGTTACTGGAACATATTTAGTACTGTAACATCATCTTCTACATCATCGAGTCATCATATTTGATCTTTTGATGCACTAGATCACTTGATCCTTTGCAAAAACACTTTGATCTTCTTCTTGCAGCACTTCGATCTCTTTATCCTTTACAGCGGCACTTTGATCTTCATCTTCTTGTAGCACTCAATCACTTGATCCTTTGCAGTAACACTTTGATCTTTTTCTTGCAACACTTCGATCTCTTGATCCTTTATAGCAACACTTTGATCTTCATCTTCTTGCAGCACTCGATCACTTGATCCTTTGCAGCAACACTTTGATCTTCATCTTCTTGCAACACTCGATCACTTGATCCTTTGCAACAACACTTTGATATTCATCTTCTTGTAGCACTCAATCACTTGATCCTTTGCAGCACTCATTCACTCGATTCACATCATTATCTGCAATCATATTTGATCTTTCGATCAATACTTTCATCATCTGCATCCCTGCTTGATATGTCAATCAATAACATCATCGGAAGCACCATAACCTGTACCACACATGATCTCTTTTCAGGATGATCAATCCCTGTCACTTTTGGACATAAGTCCAAGGATGATGCAATCCTCATCGGCCTACTCCCCCTTAACAAGGAGGGTCCACATCATCGATCGGTTGGATTGTCCGTAAATGAATGCAGGACCATGTCATCTACAAATAAATGTAGATATCGTCCGCAAATGAATGTTGGACCACATTGTCTGTAAATGAATGTAGATCTCCTTCATAAATGAATGGAGGACCACATCGTCTACAAATGGATGTAGATATCGTCCATAAATGAATGCAGGACCACATCGTTTGAAAATGAATGCATATATCTCCTGTAAATGAATGCAAAACCACATCGTCTTCAAATAAATGCAGATCTTGTTTGCAAATGAATGCGGTACCACATTGTCTGCAAATGAATGCATATCTCATCCACAAATGAATGCAATACCACATCATCCACAAATGAATGCAGGACTCATCATAGACCATCCTAATCTTGTTAGTGCTAGGACCACTCTCAAGATAGTGTTCTTGTCTACTGTACCATCCTACAAGTGAATGTAGGATCACTCTCCAGAAGAGAGTAGCGTCTGTAGGACCATCCTCAGCCAGTAAGGGCTAGGACCACTCTTATTAAGAGAGTGTTCTTATCTGCAAGACCATCCTCAAAAGAGGATATTGTCGTCCAAAATTGAATGTTGGACCTTATCAACATCTACAGGCGCACTTGGCCTTTTCTATACTGGCACATCGCTGCCATATAATCCACAATGATAGTCTCATAATCACTCCCCCTTTCCAAGGAGGTCCACATCATCAACCTGCTCCTCCTTTCCAAGGAATTTCCATATCATCAACCTGCTCCCCCTTTCCAAGGAGGGTCCATATCATCATCATTCCTCCTTGGGTGGAAATTCTATAACATCATCATCATTGTTCCTCCCTACAAGGAAAGTCTTCAGCATCATCATCATGTTCATCCTTACGAGGAAGGTCTTTTCAGATTACACCAAGCTTGTCATGGAAGTATTCAAACTTTACTCAAGACAGAGGCTTGGTCAACACATCAGCAACTTGCTCATCAGTACTCACATACCGGAGTTTTATAGCTCCCTTATGTACCATATCCCTTTTGTAAAAATATCAGATTTCTATGTGCTTCGATTTATCACGGAACACAGGATTCTCTTCCATATTTATATAACTTTGGTTGTAACATAGAATCATTATGGTATCCAACTCCAGATAAAATAGATTGGACATCAACTTCTAAATCCATGTGACTTCACAACTAGAGGAACAAGCTTCTATATACGCTACTTCAGTCATGCTGAGAGCAATATTGGACTGCGTCCTGCTAAACCATGAGATCATGGTGGATCCTAGACAATAACATCCACCTGAGGTGATATTCCTATATGAGGCACTTTCTACCCAATCTGAATCTATATAACCATATAATATGTAGTCATGCTCTCCATCATAGTATAGTCCAAAGTCTGTAGTACCTTTCAGGTACCTCGTCACATGCTTTTCAGTTATCAGGTGAACACATCTAGGCTTAACTAGATACTGACTCAAGGTGTTCACAGCAAAGCATATATCTCACCTGGTATTCTTCAGATATATCAACAACTCAATAATTTGTTTGTACTGCGTCACATCCACCAACTCTGATGATTCATCAAATAAAAAATTCAGGTTGGTATCAATGGGTGTGGCCATGGCTTTACAATCCAACATATCAAATCTTCTTAATATCCACAACATACTTTGTGAAGTCGCATTACTTCACTAAAGGCTGAATATGTTGCAATGTACTCAACCTCTTCATGAGATCATACCTGGTCCCAAATATCTTGAGGTGCTCTTTTTGTCCTAGGAACTTACTCTTTGCATCTAGAATGAGTTCATAATGTCATGTCATCAACATATCCTAGTCTTTCGCATTCAAACTTGAAGGTTGGAACCCACTTTACTCTTGGTAAATCATTAGTCCATCAGGAATTTTTCCATCCTATCGTACCATGTCGAACTCGGAGATATTCTACAGTCACTCCCCCTGAAGTTGAGCATCATCCTCCCTCTGCATTTTTTACTCTATGTATTGAAACATGATGTATTAGAGTGGAAGGTAGCATCCTCTGCTACTGATCTTCTAATGCTACCTCTGCTACTGATCTTCTATGTATCCATCTCAAGTTACTAGATACCAAGATCCTTTATCTTGAACTTTGTTGAGAAGTTCCTCTTGCACCCATATGCAAGCTTATTGTCTTCTATAGGTTTAC
The DNA here is from genome assembly GCA_001517045.1 of Pseudotsuga menziesii. NCBI lineage: Eukaryota > Viridiplantae > Streptophyta > Pinopsida > Pinales > Pinaceae > Pseudotsuga > Pseudotsuga menziesii. Next base: position 113,004 of record LPNX010546044.1, on the reverse strand, counting down.
ATCTTCAACCTTGTAATAAAGGTTAAGATAGTCATCACTCTATGTGATCTTCAAGCTCCTTATGTAACTGGATTTTCTTATCTATGGGTGCCTTATGAGCTCATACAAAGTATTTTCTAAACATATGTTTTTTTGCTCGATATATACTTCTACTTCACTGGAGAAGTGTGTCTAGTCAATGGAGTATGTCATGCCATAATCTACTCCCTCTTTCTGAGACAAGCCACGAACCTTGCTTTGTATACTTGATCTTGTATATCCACATGGAATACACTATGGACTTCCCTTCAGGTCTCTAAACCATATCCTAGACATCATTCCCCATGATCAACTAGGGCTCTTTGATCATAGCTTCTTCCATTGCTGGAATGGTCTACATCAATGATGTCACTCAACTGTGCCACATAACTAGAGTGTATTCAAGGCCTCGTACTTTAGTTGGAATTCCCATCATACTTTTCTTCATATTGAATTATCTCTCATACCCAAGGTGTTCTAAATCTCTCAAGGTGGATCTACCGCTCTCCTATATTCTTTTGAAGCTCTTTCTTTCGTCACGTTGTCTCTGACCCTAGTAGCTTTAGGTTCATATTTATGTATGTTTATTGGAGTGAATCTTGAACTATAGTCACTTGTTCTTCATAACATGTCTCATCCTTCTTTTCTTGTAGGTGATTGTATGCGATCTTTCCTACAAGTGAAATGCACCAGTTGCATCATTTCATAAGACATATTCATAATGACATATTATTGTGCATAAAGATATAATCATGCAACTATTTATCCAATACAACATTCATCCATATCCCATATACACATGGAAACTTTCCAGATGCCTTCCATCTCTACCATAACATCATTGAGCTTGTGCACTAATCCCAATATGCTAGCAAAGAGGTTTCATTCTAGATAAGTAGCAATGGAGTGTTGTGTAGAACCATTGGCTACTTACCCATAACATGCATATTAGTATTAATGCAACCATTATATCAGGCATAATACATTTCCTTGAACACAACTAAATAATGATAATTCAAATACTTATCTTTTATTTGTTTGGTAGACTCCTTCTTGATCCTTATGTCTTAGATCCTTCTACTGATTCTGGGAACCTGTGTACTAGTTCTGAGTGTCACTAATTTCATTCTTTCTTATCCAAATACTAGAATGGATAAGAGTATGATATTTGTATTCACCAATAGAATTCACATTCCTCATCACTTGAGGAATCTTTAGCGGTGTGAGCATGATGTCTTTATTTGACTTCTTCAAGTTTTTCTTTGATTTGAGAAACCCTTGTGAAGTGGAATTGCATGGTCTTTGAGTTTTGTATCTTCACATTCTTCAGTGGGTTCCTCAATGTCATCTTTATGTTGATATTATTTCCTTTGTGCAGGTTGGTCATTCTACCGAACATATCCTTGGGAGTATACAAGGATGATACATGTGAGATCCAATGCAGGTGGAAATAATCATTTTGGCTTTGACTAAATCCTTCGTGTGCTTTGTCTTCATCTCCCTCTGGATCTACAACTTATTCTTTAACATAGTTCTCCAAGTCATGATTATTTACATATGAGAAGCACTCTATACTTCCGTGCTCATATGTTCTCGACTTCTTCAATATTGTTCTCAATATTGGTACTATTTGTCATCATGATAAAAATGAGAACCTCAATTGGAAATAGAGAGGATAGAACTTACCAATGAGATTGCTTCAACTTGGTGCTAGCTTGAAATATTTTCTAGAAGACTACTTCTAGTGGACCTAGGGTTTGACAGAGAAACCCTAATTTTTAAAATTAGGTATCTTTCATATCTAATTGGATAGAAATAGGTTCCTCTTGAAGGCGAGTTGAGCATCATACTCATTTTCCCAAAACTGTGAACAAAACTGCAAAATATCTAATGCCCTAGATTTCCCCCGGCAAAAGTGTTAGGTCAAAATTTTAAAATACACAGAATGAGGAAATTCTTCCATAGAAATATGTGCTCTCCTAGGGATATTTTGATAGTCCTCCTTTTTCAATAGATCAGTGGAGGGAAGTGCCCAGAACAGGAATCCCTAGTTTTCTTCAATTTTTTCTACAGAATTTCCTGATCTTATTAATGTTGTATCTCCAAAATTCTTATTCCTTTGGGTATGAAACTTTGTACTAAGGTATAATGGTTTGTATTCTTTCCAACCCCGTAGTTTAGAGAATAATTGGTTTCACCAAGTAGGACTTATGCAAATTTTCCCAAGGTGACTAATTTCAGGGCTATTCAGAATAGCGAACTTATACGGACTTCTACGTGTCCTTGTTTCACCTTCGAGGTCTGAAACTTTTACCACATAAACTAAAGTAAGTTACCTATCTAAAAAATCTTGCAAATTTTCATTTGGAACTTCCTATCCCTATATATAGGAATTATCCCTAGGTTGCATGTTTAAGGATGAATTCTAGGAGAGGCTGGAACCCTAAGTTGGAGGAATTATATCTCCTATATTGTAGCGAATATGAGGATGAAAATTCTACATTGGGTACAGAAATAATTATTATTAGGCATATAAAAGTTTCATATCCTGATCCTTCTCCAATATTGAGTTATAGTGAAATTCTCAACATTACTAGTTTTTTTCTTCTAGGGTTTTCAAGCACGAAACTCGAATATTCAGTAGTTGTAGTTTTAGTAGTGTTTCGGCTACACAAAGACTTCTTTCAGGGTAGCTCTAATACCATGTTAATTTTTTAATGGTTATAAAATATCTAATAAAATTTAGCATCATAACCATATACAAAGGGATCATTGAAATATAGACAAGCACAGCCACACAAAAGAACACAGAGATTTATCCTGGGAAACCCTCATGGGGAAGAAAACCTAGAAAAAAATTCTCTATATATATGTATCAAAAGTATAAAAGACAAGACCCCTAGCATCTCTCTCTCTCTCTCTCTCTCTCTCTCTCTCTCTCTCTCTCTCTCTCTCTCCCCTATGCGATATACACAAGTGAGTGTGTTGTCTAATGAGGAACACATATCCTCTATTTATACTCTTTCTATCACTTGAATTTTACCCTAACAAGTCGACCCCAACAAAATTACTGGGTCGACTTCACCTAGGAAGACACAAAATAGTATTATATTATATTGAAGAGGGTACTGTTGACATGACTTACAATGGAGATTATTCCTCATGACTCTATGATGACCAAATAAAATAGTAACATCCTAACGGAGGAAGAACACATCTCCCATGGGTTACATCAGTAAAATACATATATTCTTCGAATTTACAGTATTTCAACAATCCAGTGACACCCATTTTGTCAAAAATATACTTCAGATGTGAAATATATTAGCATGAGAAGTTGGTAGTAACATGGACATATTCTCGACTTCCTAATTTTGACATTGTAATCAGAAGGTTGGGAAGCTCATATTATTACTATTTTAATAATGTCGAGGTAATGACGTTGAAGTGTTGACATCGAGGTGTCAACAACAGATTTCAAGATCAGGACTGCATAGTATTGCAAAGTTGGAGCTTCAACTTCCGACGTATAGAAGGAAGTAGTCAGAGTAGGGAAGTTGTGGTATTCATATTTGCAGTTCTTTGTGTAGTGTCAAATTTCAACTCCCGACGTATGGAAGGTAGAAGTTAGAGTTGAGAAGTTGGGGAAGTACTAGTTGGGAGTCGTTTTTCTCTTTAGACTTCCGAATCCTGACGTACAGAAGATAGAATTTTGAATTGGGAAGTAGGGAGTGACTCATCTTAGATCAAGTGTGTGTTCTTATTTCTTATTTCCAATCAGAAAGGCTTGGAAAAAATTGGGATCGGTATGTCGAGGTCGAAAAAAAAAACTATAGAGCACGAAAATTATTTTAGGAATAACATGAGCAGTTTTTCTTTGAATCAGCTAAGACCTTATGTGTTTGGATACGATTAGCGAATTTTAGAGAAGCATCAGTGAGAGGCTTGAGCCCATTTTGCTCTGATTTTCCCAAAATTTCAAATTAGTCACTTTTACAAGTTAGTGTTATGAGGCCTAATGGTAGCTTGGCTGGGGCCAAAATTGTCATGGCATGGTCATGGACCAGGAATGTGGCTAAGTCTAGAATATTGGAGTCAAATTCCAAAGGATGTGAATTTTGGGCATGAAAGAAGGAAAAAGGCATTATTCTGGAGCACCTTTTGGAGATTTTGAAAAGTTTGAAGGAGGTGAAAGTGACCCTAGATGTCAAAACCAAGAAAATTTCTAAACTCAACATTTCACCTACTCATCAAAACAGACAACTTCCATTAGACAAATATTTTCCATAAATGCTTAGTTAGGGAAATAGTCAATTTGGGTGAAAATTTGAGATTTGTGAAAAAGTGCAAAAGTGAAAAGTAGTCAAACCCGAAAATTATAGCGGATGACCGGAAGATCGGATCAAAGATATGAAAGATGTTGAGTGATCCTTGTTATATGACATCAAGTATAATTTCTCGTGAGTATACTTAGGGGTATATACCTTATTATTATATTATTTCTTCTAACTAACCCCAACCACCGAGTGGACCACATTCCATTATGTGTGGCCACATTAGATAAATTATTCTCATTGGGTACAGATAAATTATGTTATTACCATTTGGGTGCCCATACATCATTTATTCCCCTCGGATACCTCCCTAAGTACATTGTATTATTCACCCTAGGTATATAACATTACATCCCTCTTAAAAAAAAACATCCTTGAAACATGAGAGGAAGACATATAATATTGATTAAAAAAATTAGCCAACTAATACCAAGCACGAGCCTCCATACATCCATGTGTAATGTGAATACATGGTCTAACTGCTTCCTGGATTCCTTGATATTGATTCATGTTCATGTGGTTACAATATGTTGATGCACTTCTTTGGTATATCCTTGTATTTCCCGTAGTCCTCCACGTGTCTCTGTGTTTCTCTCTTCATTGGTTGCATTGTGATCCATAGTAGGTTTTCTAGCACTCCCAACTTATGCTTGATGATTGTTACTTCTGAGAGTGGTGTGGGTGGCGATACTCCACAACCTAAATCATGGACTCTTATTTCTATGACTTAATAACTTGTGATTCCTTAGAATTGTGCAACTCCTTAGATTCTTCTTCTTGAAGATTCCATTTGTGGTAAATGTTTCATGGGATTCTGTCGTATCCTCTTCTGATTCCACTACAAACTCTTCATATGATGTATCATTGACTAGTACAACTAGTTCCCCAACAAGGACTTCATCATTTCCCTTATTTGTCTCTTTTTGTTGTGTAAGAGACATATCTTGCAATGTAATTGTTATCCCTAAAGTTTGCACCTTGACTACTAATGGGAAAAGCTAGGGAACTTGATTCATATTTGGAACAATTTAGGTTTTAAGTTTGATAGGCAGGCTAAATTGATCGCAAGGTCTGGACTAAAATCAAATATTCAATGTTTCCAGAGGAAACAAATTATTATTTCATGGGCACATTAAATGGCTTTGATATCATAAGTGAGAGAAGAAAAATGTAAAGAGAAGACATATAAGAGTACAAGAAGTACCACTCATATTTCCACAAGAAGAATCTCAGGTTTCATAACAGAGTTTCTGAAAACTAATATACAAAATATAGAAGACAATCCTTTAATTATAGGCAATAAAAAAAAGCAAAGAAACCTTGATATTCTATCTGCAACTACTAAAGCATTTAATGAATTGCAAAAAACATTTTGTATTCAATATATTCTACAAATAAGAAATAATGGAGCACACAATCAAAACCATCATGAGCTTATCTCTTAGCATAATTTGTTACATGATTTAAACAGCCGTGTCTTTACAAAGCTTAGAGTTCCACCCAGCCAGAGTCCTCTATTCACCCCAACCCTTTATCCCATTTATATATTATATTTTATACATACAAAGATGCACAAGACTTGGATCTCAGATCCATAAGAAAAGGATAAATTTTCTAATTTTATACAAAATCGGGCTATATAGATATGACACATAAACCCAATCTAAATTGAGATCCAAAATATTAGGGTAAATTTTGCTAACTTTATCTTTGGCCCTTCATGTGTATGAACATTACATCAAGTATAAAATTATAAGAAAGAGTTATTAAGTTCAAATATTTGACTAGGATAGCATAATTCAAAATTCACAAAATATAAATAACCCTGCAACTTGGAATTTTGTAATGTTTTTGTAGACACCTTGAAAACTCGTGCTACAAGATTTTTGGAGTTGCTTGAGTAATTCTAGAACCTGTGTTGAGTTTGATCTACTTAAAAGAATTTCCAAGAAACTATAGAATGTAATCTGATATTCAAAATTTAGCACAAAGTTGACATTTGCCTACCCCTTATCCTTTTTAGTCTAGAGAGTATCCTGTAAAAATTGAGTGCCCAACTCTACTACAACATCCAATCTACTGTTGCTTTCTTGATTCCTCTGTTTTTTATGAAGCCACTTATTTTTCCATCATTTCTTTTGCTTACTCAACCTTTTGTTCCTCTTTTTTATTTTTTGAGCAAAGTCACATAACTTGCAGTTCTTGATGACTAATTTACTTAACCTCTTGTTGACCTTGGAATTTTCTTTTTGGAATTTCTTGTTTTCCTACTCAAGACTTTTAACTCTTTTTTCATACATCTTCAGTTTCCTGCGTAGTATCTTCTTAGTATTGGACTTATTGTTCTCTGGTAAATGGGGTAAATCTGACTTATGTTCCTAACATGGCTTTTTAGGTTCAGTAGAATAAGTAGAAAATTATTTACCTTCTTTTTCCTCATCAATCCCTAGTAAGTGTGGTAAAGAGTTTAGAGACTTCTTAATACTAGTCAAAGCTTCTCCAATATTATGTTCAATTTCCTTTGAACATTTGCCTTCATCATCTGATAATTACCGAGCAGGGACTAATTTTCCAAGTTTCACAAACCCTCTAGGTTTTTCAAACTCAGCCATTACATGTTATGTGTTTAACCTAGAACTTCTCCTTGCCATGGAGGTTTTCAAAATTAATATGGACCTACTATATTTATTTGATATTTCATCAACTTCATCTGAATAATTTTCTAGGTCAATAGCCTCATCTATTTTTTAGAAGGGTCGAATATAGATTTAGCATTCATATTGAACTTATTAATTGGTTGGGTATGAGGCCTTTATGGGGGATACTTTTACAATATATCATGTTTTTTCCTACAAGACCTCTTGTTGCCTCTTCTTTATAAAAGGAACATTAACAGACTTAGTTGCCTCAGGATTTTCAAATTAGGGAGTTGGTTCTTTCTTATTCTCTTCATTATTCAGTTATGAGGATGCTTTTTTAGCTTTCCTTTTTCGGTTATAAACTTAGAATAATCGGCTTCAACCTACCTCTTTATAGGGGGAATTGCATACTTCGAGCAGGGGTATTCTTTTTCTTGCTCTTAGATGACTTAGGGTTCCTTGTTTGTTTTGAGGAAAAACCTTCCCTTTCCTCCTAAGGCTGAACGATATCCATTTCAAAACCAGAAAAGAACAAGAAATTATCCTAATCTTGGTGAATCTTAGTCAATTCCTCAATAATTAATATTTTTATCAGTGCTTGATGATAAATTCCATGATGTGTTTTCTATGGGTGAGCCCTAACTTTCATAGACATCTTAGTCAGGATTTTGCGAAAGAAATATTATTTCACATTGGTTGTAAGGAAAGATCTTATTTCTTGAAATACTAAAATGAAGAATTGGCCAAGACTAGAACATAGAGGAGAGGTTGGACCCTCTTTGTCGTTTAAATGAGGCGATGTCCCAAGAGTTTTGAAGAAAGATGATCTTTATTTGGAAAAGGAAGTTATACTGGATGTGAAGGTGCCTTCTTTGTATGAATCTACTCTATGGTTGTACCTCATTGTAGACAAACATTTGTAGTGTCATTATCCTTTGCTCGTGCATGGGTGTGTGAAACACAAATTTCCCTAGGAATTGTGGAGTGTCATATCTAGACTATCTGCATTTGTATGGTGCATCACATCAAAGGAGATTCACATGGCTAGAATTCCATGGTGGCATCAAGAGATAGTTGAGATTGTATGTATGTTTGAGAAGGAACTTCCAATGAGTTTCATGGACTTGCAAGTTCATATTCTAATTCATCTAATTGATGAGGTTTAATTAGTTGGGGTGGTATAATGTCATTGGATGTTCATATTAGAGAGGTACATGAAAAATTGAAGGGATTTTTTTGACAAAGGACAAAACCCGAGGTGTATCTAGAAGAGGGGTACATAGTATATGATTCATTCTATTATTCCAATGAGCACATCAATAAAATCAACCACACACCAGGCATAGTAATTTGGGATGATAAATGTGATGAGGACAAAAGGGAAGGGGAGCTACTTCAAATGAACGAAAAAGGTGCATGATAAAAAGTTAGTCATGTATATTTCATCACATTTCTACATAGTAACTATTCACAACGAACTTCATAATATATAATTGATATCATACACACTATATGTGGATTTGATTTCATGAATACAACAATGAATTCAGAAATTGATCCTGTCAATAAATTCATTCTTTACAACATGGAGGCAACACACCTGTGGTTTGCATTATATGGAGAAAAGAGGAGGAAATGGGACATTGACAGGAAAGGATTTACATGGTTTAATAGTAGAATCATGCCTTATCATGATCATTTAAAATAAAATATGCCAATGATCTTCCCCAGCAGTTGGGTTGTTGATCAAGTCAGAGAGAAATATGGTGCATTTGGTCATTACATGATTGCAGAAGAAGATGAGTTAGACATATGGATTAAGTGAAAAAACTCGTAATAATATATTTATGTACATTTTTAAATTTATAATGCACATTTGAATTATAACAACTCTATTTTATATATTAATGGTTGGGTTATTAGACATATGACACCATCATTTGTTCACTTTTTTACATGTGCATTTGTTCCCATCTATGTGGGCATATGGGCTTCATTTTCACACTGTGGATGTTGATGATGGACGTCTGACACAAGATTGTGGAGTGGAAGTTGAGTTTGACCAATCTAGTCATGATAGTCACCACAATAAAAACCTAATAGGGGGGATTTGGGTTACATCTAAAAGATACAAGAGTTGTACGTTCATTAACGTGGCCTTCTAATCTTTCCAATGTGTTATTTTTAGGTGCAAGTGGTGGGACACCTTCAACATTGATAATGTAAACTAAGATCGTGATATTGGGTTGATATGTATCAACTCTAGAAAGATATGGAATGAAACTAAGGAGTCTTATTTTTCCCCAAAACACTGAAACTAAGTATTTTTTTTACCCTGATGTGTTGGATAGGGGTCGGTGGTTCATATTAAGAGACAACACTAGATCTAAATATATTTTTGAGAAGAACAATGTTATCATGCCAAGTGAGGAAGATAATCAGGGTGATGGAAATGCAGATTGATATGTACTTTTTTATTTCACCATTTATAGTGTTGATGTATCATTTTATTAATATTATTATCTCTATTTATCTAATTATATTGTTTATTTTTCATTTTATGACGATGAAAATGGAAAGTTAATTACCATATGTTTTTAAACAATTTTATTTGGTTTACAATCAGTCTGATGTGAAATGTGTTTGTATATCAAGTAATTTGTGATTTTATAAAATGATTGATTGAAAAGGAATTTGATTTTACTTGAAGGTATTTATATCTCATTGCATATTTAGTATAAAATATTAGAATTATTGTGGCACCATTATTATGTCATGTCAATTTTGAAAAAATATAGGTCAATGTCTATCATATGTGTGTGTTGATATTTATTAATAATTTCTAGAAATATGGAAATAATAATTTTAGTATGTTAATATTAACACGTAAGTAATAAACAAGTTTTAATATTAATTCGAAATGTATAGTTCATTTGAAAATTAACTACACTTAAAAATGACATCTATAATTTGTGGAAGTGAATGTGTGTTTAAAACATGAAAGTGATAAACCAATCTAGGTCAATACATGATTATCTAAGAAGCGCACTGAAGAAGAGGGAGGGTTCCTGAGTTTGGCGAGGGTTCCTGGTAGCAACGATGGGTACACAGGGAAGGGGGTATTCCCCTTCCATTCAACAACACCAGGGAGGGCAGCTCAGTGGGGAACAAAATGTTACAGAATGTAACTGCGGAAGATATTATATTTTGTATTATTATTATTATTACCCCTTCCGAAGATGTTGTTTCTTCAATTAGGGATGTTATTGATGTAATTGGTCATGTAAAGTCTTAAGCTAAAACCTTTGTTGTAAGTTGGGTTAGTAATGCCCAGAAAATTTTATTAAAATGTAATTTTGATTCTCCTAAGGAAAGTCAACCCTGATTGGGAGGAGAAGTAGGCCATGTTGGGTAATTAGGCCTCTCCACTAATCAGTATAAATAGGGGTGGTGCCTCCATCCTTTGTACACACACAGAACACAAGAAGTTGTGCTAGAGAGAGAAGAAACAATCCATGTAGAGGAGAAGAAGCAACCTAGTTGTATTCTTTGGGTCTTACATTGTACTTGGGTGAAGTCTATATAGAGGAATTTTTGCTATGTTTTCTTCCCCACAAGGGTTTCCTAGAATAAATCTCTGTGTTCTATTTTTTATCATTGTGTGCTTATTATTCTTTCAGTGATCCTTTTTTTCTATTTGAGAAGAAAACTTAACATGGTATCAGAGCTAACCTGGACAAATACATTGTGTAGCTACTCATCCTGCAATCCAACAAGATAGGGTTGACTATTCCAGAAATATCCCTCCACAGATCAGCCAAAAAAGAAGGTCCATTCAAATCGCTCTATGAGAGCACATCTTTTTGTCGAAGTAGTTTTTCATTCTGAGGATTTTCACTTTTTGGCCTACCACTACTGCTGGGAAAAACTAGGGCATCAATTTTTTTAGGTTTACATCCTCATATTCCAGAAAAGCAAGATATAATCTATCTCACCTTGGGGAGGTGCATCTTTTCCTCCTCTCAAATCTATAAGTGATCTTAGCTGGAAAATTAGAGTTTTCTAGTCAACCCCTAGGTCATCCTGAAGTTGGTTCCAAAAAAAGTCTTCAAACTGGTAAGTACTATCTCCTATCCTTCCATTTGAGGTTCTCATTCATTAAATAGGAAACACAATACCAATCTAGATGAAAATCTTGAAGGAGCAGAGAATTTCAGAGCATGGAAGTATAGAGTTATGCCCATTCTTGAAGAGCATGACCTAGAAGGATACATCAAAGAAGAGGTCAAGGAACTAGAGGGAGAGGATGAAAAATCCAAGAAAAAGAAGGATATGATCAAATCCAAGAGGATCATAAATGACTCTATAAAGGATCAATTTATCCCCCAAGTGTATTTAAAGAATACTCCAAAGGAAATGTTTGATGCACTAACCAGTATGTTTGAAGGGAAGAACATCAACAGGAGAATGGCCTTGAGAAACCAACTCAAAGGTGTGAAGATGTAAAAGGTAGAATCCATGCAGTCATACTTCTCCAGAGTATCTCAAATCAAAGAACAATTAGAAGCTATTGGCGACATGGTAGAAGAAGATGAAGTTGTGATGACCACTCTAAATGGTCTTCCAAGAGAATGGGATTCCGTTATCAGAGGGATATGTGCTAGAATAAAGCTAACCAAATTCAGCAAGCTATGTGAGGAATTTGTACAAGAATAAGGAAGGTTATAAAATAGAGAAGAAAAGTTAAATGAAGATGAAGACCAAGCTCTAGTTGTGCATACAAAGAATGGAAGAAATAAAAGGAAGGATCGAGGATCTCCTATAAGTAGATCACAAGAATTCAAAAGAGGTAAGAAGTTTAAGAAGGATTACTCATCGTATGAATGTTATACATGTCATAAGTAAGGACATATCTCCAGACATTGTCCACTTAACAAAAACAAGTTGAAGAAGAAGAACGAAAATTTCCTTGCCTATGCAGCTGAAGAGAATGAATTAGATGAAGAGAGGACCAGAGAAAATGAAGACTCTAATGAAGAATATGTCTTGATATCAGCCCTCATAGGATCAATCTCTCATGGAAGTGATACTTTGCTCATAGATAGTGGTGCTTCCAAACATATGACAGATCATGAATATTCTCTCGCATTCCTCACTTAGAAATACTATCAACACAAAGTACATCTTGTAGATAACTATCAATATCCTACCAAAGGAATGGGAGAAGCTTCCTACAAGCTGAAATCTAGTAAGTCCATGAAAATGAAAGAAGTCTTATATGTTCCAAGTCTAAAGAGGAATATTCTTTCTATATCATCTCTAGAAAAGAAAGGCTTGAGAGTTTCCTTTGAAGATGGTGAAGTTCTTATCTGGTCAAAAGGAAGAACTATAGATTATGTAGTTGTAATAGGTATTGAAGAGGGAGGAGTATACAAACTAAAAGGGAATACAGATTCAGTTTTCACAACTTGTACTATTAGTCCATGTGAACTATGGCATAGAAGACTTTCTCATGTAAACTACAAAGCATTACCAATTGTGAGCAAGGTAGTAACATGTCTACTAGAAATCCAGGTCAACAATGAAGGGGTATGAAAAGGATGTGCTCAAGGGAAGAATACCAAGAATCCATTTCCAAGCATTAATAGTAAAGCAAAAGGGATCCTAGAGATTGTCCACTCATATGTGTGTGGACCAATTTCAACTACTTCCTTAAGTGTGTATGTCTATTATGTATCTTTTATTGATGACTACTCACATAATACTTGGATATATTTCTTGAAAAAGAAAGATGAAGTATTTGAAAAGTTCAAAGATTTCAAAGTTCTTGTGGGGAATCTCTTTGAAAAGAATATTAAGATATTAAGATCAGATAATGGAGGAGAATTCACTTCAAATGAATTCAAGGACTTTTGCAAAGAATCTAGGATTAAGAGGGATCTTACCACACCCTATAATCCTCAACAAAATGGAGTATCATAAAGGAAGAATAGATCTATCATGGAAGTAGTCAAATCCATGATTCATGACCAAGATATACCCATGTATTTATGGGATGAAGTAGCAAATACTGCAGTTTATGTTCAAAACAAATTATCCCACAGTGTTCTTGGAAACAAAACTTCAGAAAAAATGTTTACTAGTGAGAATCCTGAAGTTAGTGACCTGGAGATATTTGGTTGTCATGTTTACCTACATGTTTCCAAAGAGAAGAGATCGAAATTGGACCCCTCGGGAAAGAACGGAATATTTGTCGGATATAGTGATCAGTCGAAAGCATACAGAATCTATATTCCATTTTCGTAAAGTTGAGGTCAGAAGAGATGCCACATTTGGTGAAGATGCAGCATTCAGCAAATCCAGAAACACCTGTGTGGATAAATAAGAACAAGAAACTCCCAGAATCATAGAGATCAGTAAACCACCAGATAGAGATCATATAGAAGAGACTATACCAGAAGATAAGGACATGGAATAACCTCAAGAATCTATAGAGACACCTCATGAGATGATCTCAACAAGGAAAATACCGGCTTGGGATCATGATATAATTCAAGAAGAAGAAAGACATGGTGCACCAGAAGGAAGCAAGAGACAAAGACTCTACTCCAACTATGTAGCATTAATGTGTAACCTTGTTGATGGAGAACCTACATGTTTTGAAGAATCCTCAAAGAAGAAGGAATGGATGGCCATGATTGAAGAATATCAATCTAAATTAAATAATGATGTTTGGGAAGTGGTTCCAAGACCGAAGGATAAATCAGTGGTCTCTTCGAAATGAATTTTAAGACAAATCATTTAGATGATGGTAGTATTGAAAAGTTAAAATAAATATTTGTCGCACAAGGATTATCTCAGAAAGAAAAGATTGATGAATAAACCTTTGCACTGGTAGCTAGATATACCTCAATCAGAACCATTCTTGCTTTGGCTTCCAAGATGATATGGAAATTACATCAAATGGATGTAAAGACGACCTTTCTAAATGGTGTCATAGAAGAGGAAGTGTATATTGAACAACCTATAGTTTTTTAGACATGTGAAAAGAAAACACATTTGTGTCAACTAAAGAAAGCATTGAATGGATTAAAGCAAGCACCCAGATCATGGTACGAAAGAATTGATGACTTCTTGATGAGATTAGGCTTTACCAAAAGTAAAGCAGATTCCAACCTTTACTATAAGGTTGAAGATGACAGGATCATGATATTACTATTAGATGTAGATGATATTTTTTTGACAAGAAATGAGAATCTCATTAGTGGATGTAAAAAGAATCTTGTGACATAATTTGAAATGAAATACCTTAGCATGATGCATTACTTTCTAGGTCTTGAAGTATGGCAGTTCCCATATGAAAGTTTCCTAAACCAAGGAAAATATGCAATTGAGATCCTAAAGAGATTTGGGATGTTGGATTGTAAGGCAATGAACACCCCGATGGTGACAAACCTGAAGCTCCTAAATGATGACTCTTCAGAAAGAGTAGATGTCACACTATATAGATAGATTATCGACTCACCGATGTACTTAACAAATACAAGACCATATATATGTTTTTTCATGAACACATGAAGCCAGTATATGGTGGAACCCAAACATGTTCACCTAGTTGCAAAAACACATGTGATGAGGTAACTAAAAAGTACATTGGATTGTGTCCTCATATATGCAGTTGGTTGTGAGTTTATATTATGTCGCTACACTGATTCAGATTGGGAAGGAAGTGTTGAAGACAGAAAGAGCACTTCAGGATGTTGTTTCAGTTTGGGATCAGGTGTGATCTCATGGATTAGTACAAAGCAGACCAATGTTGTGCTTAGTACAGCAAAGGCTAAATACATTGCGGCATGTTCAGCCTGAGTGAAGCAGTATGGCTTCGCTAATTATTGACAGTATGTTTTGATACTGAGATGGACGTAACTGATATTTATTGTGACAACTAGAGTTGTATCAAGTTAAAAGAGAACTCGGTGTTCCATGATAAGTCAAAGCACATAGATATAAAGTATCATTACATCTGGGATATGGTGCAGAGAAGAGCCATAAAGCTCTACTATGTTCCTACAGAGGAACAAGGTTCAAATGTGTTAACTAAGCCTTTGTCTCATGTGAAGTTTGAATATTTTAGAGACAATATTGGTGTAGTTTGAAAGGACCTCCCTGGAAAGAGGGAGTGGTAATAATATTGTTATTGATGATGTGATGGAAGATCAGTACTTATGTGATCAAGTTCCTACAGATACCGTTGTGGTATTGCATTCATTTGTGGACATTGTGGTCCTGCATTCATTTGTGGACATTGTGGTCCTGCATTCATTTGTAGGCGTTGTGGTCCTGCATTCGTTTGAGGACATTGTGGTTAGGTATTCATTTGTGGAAATTATGGTCCTACATTAATTTGTGGATGTTGTGGTCCTGCATTCATTTGCGGATGTTGTGGTCTCGCATTCATTTGTGGATGTTATGATATTGCATTCATTTCGAATGTTGTGGTCCTGCATTCATTTTCGTATGTTGTTGTCTTGCATTCATTTATAGACGTTGTGGTTCTACACTCATTTGTGGATGATGATATTCCATCATTTTTAAAGTTGTGGGTGATTCTGCATTAATTTGTGATGTTGTGTTGTGTTCGTGTAACATTGCATGTGATGCTCTGGATGACGATACCTAAGATTATGCGACGAGATGTGAGACTCGTGATGATGTGATGAGATGTGATGCTCATGATGATGCGACAAGATGTGATATTCGTGATGATGCGATGAGATGTGATACTCATGATGATGCAAAAAGATGGGATACTCATGATGATGCAATGAGATGTGATGCTCATGATGATGCAAGGAGATGTGATATGCGTGATGATGTGATGAGATGTGATTCCCATTATGATGCAAACAGATGTGATACTAGTGATGATGCGATGAGATGCGATGCTTATGATGATGTGACGATATGTGATACTCGTGATGATGTGATGATAGATGATGCTCATGATGATGCGATAAGATGCGATGCTTGTGATGATGTGTCTAGATACAATGCTCATACGAATGTGTTCATGATGTGATATCTAGATGTGATGCTTAGTGATGGTGATATTCCATGGATAATTATAATGTTGAGATAGCTGTGAAAACTTCCTATGACGTATAGAATTTCTAGTCAATTGTATAGATGTATTTTTGTGTAATAGAATACATTCCTTATCAAGAGGGACTATTAAAGAAACGTAAATGCGGAAGATATTCTATTTTGTATTATTATTGTTATTGCCCCTTCCAGAGGTGTTGTTACTCTGGTTAGAAATGTTATTTATGTATTTGGTCATGGAAAGACTTGAGGTAAAACCTTTATTGTAAGTCGGATCAGTAGTACCCACTAAAGTATTATTAAAATGTAATTTTGAGTCTCCCAAGGAAAGTCTGACCTGACTGGGAGGAGAAGTTGGCCCTGTTGGGTTATTAGGCCTCTCCACTTATCAATATAAATAGGGAGGTGCCTCCCTCATTTGGACACACACAGACCTCAAGCAATTGCACTAGAGAGAGAAGAAACAGTCCATCTGGAGAAGAGCAAGCAGTCTAGTATTATTCTTTTGATCTTACACTATAATTGGGTGAATTCTATATAGAGGAATTTTTGTTGGTTTTCTTCCCCACAAGGGTTTCTCGGGATAAATATTTGTGTTCTCTTTTTTGTTATGTTGTGCATGTTATTCTTCCAATGATCCTTTGTTCTATTTGAGAAGAAAACTTAACAAAAAAGAAACACCTGAAGGAGCGAGGGAAGGATGGAAAGGAGGAGACCGATGACCAAGATAGGAAAGAGACTAGATGCAGGAAGGGAGGATTCATATCCATATCTGAAGAGATCCCATCATTACATATATATTCTGACAAATTACGAGAACAAGTAGAACAATGAAAGGAAAAAGCTTTAATTAGCAAGTTTATTGGGATCTGGCCAAAGGAGATGGATCTTATCAAATGGATGAGGGTGACATGGAACCCTAAGGTTCATTATGAACTTCAGCTTGGGTCAAAGGTTTTTTAACTATCATCTTCTTCAATCAGGAGGACAGGGATAGAATCGTGGAAGGAGGGGTATATTTCTTTTTTTCAATAGGGTTCTACCTGAGACCATGGAAGGAGAGATTAAACCCAGAGAAAGAGGGCATGAGTATGGAACCAGTATGGCTTAGTATTTATTTGTTTCCCTATGAATATTTGGAGCTAAAAATATTGCGTGATATAGGTAATGCCCTAGGTGAATTTTTGAAAGTTTCGAAGCAAACCAAACAATGAATACACGTGTCCTTTTCCCAAAGCTATGTCTACATGAACTTGTCTAAGGAATTACCGAAGGCCATTAATATTACCTACGATGATGAGGATTGGATCCATCCTATGGATTATGAGAATGTCCAATTTAGATGTAGACAATGTCATGAATATGGTCATTTTAAGAGGAACTGTCTACAGAATGCCTCAGCTCCACCCCCCAAAGTGCCTCAAGAGAAAGGGAGAGATATTGAGGGTTTTACCCATATTATCCATAGGTGATGATAGGGAAGAAGGAATGCCAATAAAATGAAAAATTGGATGGAAACAAAAACCAGGGTTGCCACCACAAATAAATTTGAAACCCTAGGGTCAATGGAAGAGGATCTAGAGGATCGATCTCGGGACAACCGGAAGGGAGATACTCTAAATGGAATATTACTCCTAGAAGGACCCTAGACGATGCCAGATAATCAAGAGGAAAATCTGAGGCTATGGGGGATGATCAACCAGATGAATCGGAGGATATGGATCTAGGCAAGCTAGATCTGGATGAAATTGAAAAAGAATGCAACTAAAAAGGGAATGGTTTTGTCCCAAGAAGGTAGATTGAGCTTATAAAAGAGGACATTTTGAAGACAAAGGAAACTCCTTAGCTAGGAGTGGTTAAGGATCCCCAGAAGTGAAACAAAACAAAGCAATTGGAATAAGGGGAACAGAGAGGAAGGAAGACAAATAAGCAAAGAATTCCAGAGGTTGGAAAAAAGCTAAAAGAATTTGGCCAATATCCAACAATTAGGGCAACCTTTTCTAAAGTTAATAAAGTTCCCCAATGAAGGTGATAACATGGAACATTTGCAAGCTAATTCACCACCGCAAAATCAAGACTCTTAAGAATAAGATGAGAATGTGGAAACCGTTGATATTTTTTTGCAGGAAACAAAGTCTGGAACAAGATAATGAAGGAGATAGGCCAGAAAGTATAGAAGGGATGTGAAACAATGGATATTGATGCTCAAGGATCGACAAGAGTTCTGGAATTTTTATGGCTTTCAGAAGAAGTAATTCTCACAAACATTTGGGCCACAAAAGCTCTTATTTTTTATGTTGGTTGTGGAGCCTAATATTCTAGATCCAGAGATATTATTCAGTTGTGATTGCAACCCAGGAGTACTGTACAGTCATTCCCCTTTCCTTGGGGTTTGGGGGCAATGCCCTCTAGACACGGGGGTTCGGCGGAAATGCCCCCAAGAAAACGGGGGTTCAGGGGCGGAGCCCCTGAAAAAAAAAATTGGGATGTGTGTTGGCCAACAGTATTGCGAGCCCATGGTATTGGGTTAACCCTAGAATTTTCCCATTGTATTTCCCCTATAAAAGAAAGCATTGTAAATCGACTGGGTATGGTATTGTATTATATTGGAAGAGAGACTGTGAGAGCGTGAAGAGGAAGTGCAGCAGTTTTGCTGCAGGGTGTATCCCTTCATCTTTCTGGACTGTAATAAAAGGACTGGCAAATTTCTTTGTGGACGTAGCCCATCGTTTGGGTGAACCACATTATATCTGTGTCTCTCTGTAATGTTTTAATGTGTTTTGCATCTTGTTTATTGATTTAACTGTAGATATGTTATTGCTCGGCGGTCCTGTTTTCTAACAATTGGTATCAGAGCCAAAAGGTCTATTTGGTTGGTAAACTCGTAAGAAAGAAGGGTTCTTGGTTTGAGTGGGAGCAATGGCGAAAGAAGCAAAGTTTAGGGTCGATAAATTTAACGGCCAAAACTATCAGTTATGAAAGATGCAAATGGAGGACTATCTATACCAGAAGGATCTGTACCTATCATTGGGCGAAAAATCAAAACAGCCAGCAGCTATGAAGGATGAAGAATGGGAGGTTCTTGATAGAAAGGCACTAGGAACAATACGGTT
This sequence comes from Pseudotsuga menziesii, assembly GCA_001517045.1. NCBI lineage: Eukaryota > Viridiplantae > Streptophyta > Pinopsida > Pinales > Pinaceae > Pseudotsuga > Pseudotsuga menziesii. Next base: position 93,798 of record LPNX010546044.1, on the reverse strand, counting down.
GTGCCTGGATTCGTCGATGGCCTTCAATATTTCGAAAGAAAAAACAACAAAGGGTGTGATGAGCACATTGAGTAAGCTCTACAAAAAACCCTCGACTTCTAACAAGGTATTTTTAATGAAGTGTTTATTTAATATGAAGATGTCAGAAGGTGGATCTGTTGCTGACCATTTAAATGAGTTTAATACACTTACCATTCAGTTAAGTTCTGTAAAAGTGAACTTTGATGATGAGGTTAGGGCTCTTCTAATCTTGTGCTCATTGCTAGAAAGCTGAAATAGCTTGGTCATGGCTGTAAGTAACTCTGTCCCTAGTTCAAACACTCTTAAGTTTGATGATGTTGTTAGTGTTATTCTTAGCA
>LPNX010546044.1:6546-91646 GCA_001517045.1 Pseudotsuga menziesii | reverse complement strand
AAGAAGAAAAGGAAAACACAGAGTACACAGTGCTTGATGAAATCAAAGAAAATGAAGTTCCAAAAGCACCAGAAAATCAAGAGTAGCAGTAGGTACCTGAAACTCGTGCAACTGTAAGAAAGTCTACTAGGTTAAGTAGACCCCCTGAACGATTCTCTCCTTCATTGTATTATTTATTGATGACTGATTCTGGTGAACCAGAATGTTTTGAAGAAGTAATGCAGGTAGAAACTAGAAAGAAGTGGGAGCAAGGCATGGATGAGGAGATGGACTCATTGGTAAGAAACCAGACTTGGGATCTGGTTAAGTTGCCTACAGAATAAAGGGTATTGCAGAATAAATGGGTTTACAGGATGAAGGAAGAAGATGGAGGAAAGAAGCGGTACAAGGCTAGACTTGTTGTAAAGGGGTTTGCACAAAAGAAAGGTATAGATTTTGATGAAATATTTTATCCTGTTGTTAAAATGAATTCAATTAGAACTATTTTAAGTCTAGTGGCGGTAGAAGATTTGCATCTTGAACAATTAGATGTAAAAACGGCCTTTCTGGATGGGGATTTGGAGGAAGAGATTTATATGCAGCAGCCACAAGGGTATGAGGTCAAAGGGAAGGAGAATTTGGTTTGCAGGTTGAAGAAGAGCTTGTATGGCCTGAAGCAAGCTCCAAGGTAGTGGTATTTAAAATTTGATAAGTTTATGACAGAACAAGGTTATGATAGATGTCATTCTGACCACTGTGTTTATTTCAAGAGGCTAGATAACGGAAGATATATTATCTTGTTATTGTATGTGGATGACATGCTTATTGCAGGGTCTAACATGCAGGATATAAATGTGCTCAAAATAAAACTAGCTAAATCATTTGCGATGAAGGATTTGGGTGCTGCAAAGCAAATCCTTGGTATGAGAATAACAAGAGACAGGAAAAATCACAAATTGACATTGTCTCATGGTGAGGACATAGAAAATATGTTGCAAAGGTTTAGAATGTAGAATGAAAAACCATTCAGCACACCTTTGGCAAGCCATTTAAAACTAAGCAAGAATATGTGTCCAGAGACACAGGAAGAGATAGATTACATGTCCAAGATTCCCTATTCATCAGCTGTTGGGAGCTTGATGTATGCCATGGTGTGCACAAGACCAGATATTGCACATGCAGTGGGAGTTGTGAGCAGGTATATGAGTAATCTAGGTAAAGAGCATTGGATTCTCAGGTATTTGAGAGGTACCACTTCTCATGCATTATGTTTTGGAGGTTCAGACACTGTTCTACAGGGATATGTTGATGCAGATATGGATGGTGATAAAGACAGTAGGAGGAGCACCACAGGGTATGTGTTTACTGTAGGTGGAACAACAGTAAGTAGGATTTCAAAACTGCAACAGGTTGTTGGAATTTCAACAATGGAAGCAGATTATGTTGCTGCTACAGAGGCTAGTAAAGAGATGATTTGGTTGTAGAGGTTCATGGAAGAATTGGGTAAGAAACAGGAGAATAGTAGGTTGTACAGTGACAACCATAGTGCCATTCATCTTGCAAAGAACTCATCCTTTCATTTAAGGACTAAACATATACAACTCAAGTACCACTTCATAAGATCTTTTCTAGATGAAGAACTGTTGAAACTGGAAAAGATTCACACTAGCCAGAATCTTGCAGACATGTTGACAAAGGGAGTAACCAGAGAGAAAGTGAGTTCCTGCTCGGTTTCTGTTGGTCTTAAAGCATGAAGGTGAAAAGAAGAAATTTTCCAAGTCCAAGGTCCAAAACATAGTCTAGCAAGTGCAGTAGTGGTGGAGTTGTTGTGATTAGTCTCAAAGTAGGAGATTGTTGGCTGTGGAGCCTAATCTTCCAAATCCAGAGATATTATTCAGTTGTGATTGTAACCCAGGAGTACTGTATAGTTGTTCCCCCTACCTTGGGGTTTGGGGCAATGCCCCAAAAAAGGGTGTTTGTGGGAAACGCCATCAAGACATGGGGGTTCAGGGGCAATGCCCCCGAGAAAATGGGGGTTCGGGGACGGAGCCCCCGAAAAAAAATTTGGGGATGTGTGTTGGCCAACAGTATTGCGGACCCATGCTATTGGGTTAACCCTAGAATTTTCCCATTGTATTTCCCCTATAAAAGAAAGCATTGTAAATCGACTAGGTATGGTATTGTATTGTATTGGAAGAGAGACTGTGAGAGTGTGAAGAGGAAGTGCAGTGATTTTGCTGTAGGGTGTATCCCTTCATCTTTCTGTACTGTAATAAAAGGACTGGCAAATTTATTTGTGGACGTAGCCCATGGTTTGGGTGAACCATCTTATATCTGTGTCTCTCTGTAATGTTTTAATGTGTTTTGCATCTTGTTTATTGATTTAACTATATATCTATTATTTCTCTGCGGTGTTGTTTTCTAACATTTACTAATTTCCATATATGTAACACTCAAGTCAAGGGGCTTCTCATAAATTTTTATGGTATGAGAATCGACTCATAGAAGCACACATTTTTTTAGGCTCTTTCATGAGCTATGAATTGGGTACTGAATAAGAATTGGATCCTAGGTGGGGACGTGAACTTGATTACCTCTCTAGGAGAAAGAAAGGAGGTAGATGAACTCTAGAAGCTACAAGTGAATCTTTCAAAGAGTTTATTGAGGAAAATAAGTTGTTTGTTGTGGAAATAGCGACTGGATGGTTTACTTGGAACAACAAAAGGGGAGGTGAACATCATGTCACCTCCCATTTAGATAGATTTCTGACGATGGAGGGGATTGTCAACGGGGGTGGTGATTTGACATCCCTAGTCTCACCCTCGACTAGTTCGGACCACTGGATTTTCTTCCTGAGATGAGATGGGTGGTCATCCCTGCTCAGGAAGCCATTCCATTTTGAACAATTTTGGATGGAACACAAGTACCTAAAATCATTGGTTGATCAATGGTGGAAGGACATGATCCCTCCTTAGGGATCCAGGATGTACCATTTTCAATAAAACTTGAAGATGTTGAAAGCTAATATCCATACCTGGAATAGAGAAGAGTTTGGAAACATTTTTGAGGATAAAACGTATATGACCGAACAACTGGAAGATGTCCAACGAATAGGAATGGATGATGGTTATGATGACGAGTTAAAACAAAAAGAGAAATCTATCCTTGATCAACTCAATTCCCATGAGCTTCATGAGGAGATATATTTGTAACCAAAATATAAAAACTAGTGATTCAAGAAGGCTTATGTAACACCAAGTTTTTTCACCAATTTGTTATCCAAATTTGGCAGAAAAATAAAATCTACAGATTCAATACTGAGGTTGGCCCTTATATAGAAAATAGGGAGGATCTGAAATCCAGAACTGGTTAATTATTTTGGAGACATCATGTAATAAGATAGAATGGACAGGTTGGTGGATAATGCAAATATTACATATAATATCCCCTCAGAGGCCTCACTAGTCAGAATGAGATCTTGAATAAATCAATTGAGATGACAGAGTTTGAGGATCCGGTCGATGAAATGCTTGAGGGGAAAGCTCCAAGCCCTGACGGTTTTACAACAAATTTATTTCATCACTTATAGGATCTTATCAAGGAGTAAGTCTGGAGGATCATGGCAGACTCTAGTCGGACTAGAGGTGTTTTGAAGGTGTTCAATGCAATTTTTTTTACTCTCATTTCGAAGAGTGAGTAGTAGAATTATCCAAGTAAATTCAGACCCATATCCCTATGCAATGTTATCTATAAAATCATTACAAAGGTGATGGCTAATATATTAAAACCCATCCTCCTGTATCTGATATCTCTGGATCAATCGGGTTTTTTGGAAGGGAGACAGATATTGGATGAGGTTATTTTGTTCCATAAGGTGATACATTCCTTAAAGATAACCAAAAAATTAGGTATGCTCCTCAAGCTAGACATTTCAAAATCTTATGACATGTTAAGATGACAATTCATCAGAGAAATTCTTAAAACCTTTGGGTTCAATCAAGAGTGGATTGAATAGATTATGAATATGACCTCGACATCCTTCTTCTCTATTCTGATAAATGGGTCTCCTACCAAAAATTTTATCCCATCCATAGGTATTCGGTAAGAGGACCCTTTATATCCTTTTCTATTTATTATGGAAGAACACCTCAACAGGAAGATTAAACTAATGACTAAGAGAGAGGAGATCAAAGGATTAAGGATTCATCCAGGATCTGATATGCAAACTCATCAGTAGTTTTTTGATGATACGATACTAATGGGCCACTCATATGTTCAAGAAGCAAGAGATTTTAAGAAATGTTTGACTTCTTTTGCTAGGGCTTCAGGCCTTGAGGTTAGCATAGAAAAGTCACAAGGGTTCTTCTTTAATACCTCTAGGATTACCCCGAGAAATATAACACATATATTGGGTTTCCATGGGAGCTCCCTTGCATCCAAATATCTTGGTGCTCCTATGGCAAAGGGAGTCATCAGGAAAGTTCCTTAGGAGTATTTGATGGACTGTATAAAAACAAGACTATCCAGAAGGACTATGAGGCCTCTCAATCTAGTTAGTAGAGTCACTATATTTAAATCAATTTTTCAAGAAATACTCATCTACCTTTTCTCTATGATGGCGGCTCCAAAGACTATCCTCAAAGAGATAAGGAGTATCCAAAGAACATTTATGTGGGGAGGAAATTTTGAGAAGCAAAAATGGGTGTTGTTCAGCTGGGATAAGATATGAAAACCTAAATCTCAAGGAGGTCTCAAGCTTAGAGATCCGAAGAATAAGAATGAATTCCTCGGGGCCAAAATTTGGTGGGGATGGGTCATGCACTCATCCAAACAATGGGAAAAGATTTGGCACACCAAATATTCCCCAAAGTGAATGAAGAAGGACCCGTTCAGATTTAATGAAGAAACACAAGGGTTGCACATTTGGTAGACAACCTTTCACAGTAGGAGTATAACTCAGGATCACAGTTTCTAGGAAATTAGAGATGACGAGTTGGTGAATTTCTTGTATGACTCCTGGAAGTAGATTCCTAAGCTACTTGCCCAAAGAAACATGAGGATAAGCTAGGATCAGTGCAGGGTTTTAGGCTTGACTAAGGTTAGTCAATTTTCGAAACTTGTTACTGGGGAAGGGGAATATCGTGAATGGAACCCACCTAAATGGTGGATTTGGAGAGTCCCTGAAGAAGAATGGGATTGGATTTGTGATAATATTTAGGGAAGATGTATCAGAATTCAAGAGGGCCCAGAAAAATTGAGATGGGGTTACTCTTTAAAAGGGTCCTTTAATACTAAATAAGCATGTTATCTATGGGCTAAGAGTAGAGATCAACAACAACAGGAAATTTGAATAAAAGTGTGGTAGATGAACCTGTGTCCAAAGGTCACTATTTTTATATGGTTAGTCATCTATCGGAGGATCTTGATAGGAGAAAACATCAGAAAATGGGGGGTGAGTATCCCATCGCAGTGTTTCCTTTATTGGAATGACGAGGAAATGATGGATCATCTACTTGACTCATCCCATTTTCTTCATAATTCTTGGATAAAGGTGTGGAAATTTTCATATGATCAAGTCGCATTAGGGGTATCCCCGACCAAACAATCATAAAATAGGATCTGATAGAATTTTCAGAATCCCATTGTGAATTACATTTGGATTTCTTTTCCAGGATTCCTATTATGGGAAATTTAGAAGGAGCAGAACCATAAGATATTCGAGGAGATGAACACTGATCCTAGTTAGATGTGGGTAATGATTGAAACCCATATTCAGGAATCCATAAGAGCCAACCAATGGGATGTTAAGGACTAGGAGGTTGGAAACGATAAGAAAAGAATACTCATAGAATGGGGTGTAAGCACTACTAATCAGGGTAGCACACAAAAGAAGAACCCATCAATCTCATAGGTAGCCTGGATCATCAAGATCCCCCTCCATCTAGTTCCTTCAAACTAAATTTTGATGGGGCATCAGAGGGGAACCCTGGACTTGCTTTTTTTGTGAGTATAGTGAGAAACTCATACGAGGATATTGTTTAGGTATTCTTTGGACATATTAGTGAGGAAACAAATAACGGGTCAGAGCTGGAAGGAATTCTCATAGGCCTAAACTTGGTTATTCGTCACGACATAGATCCTACAATCATAGAACGATACTCTTATATCATCATTCAAATGGCAAGAAATATTCATAACAGGGAAAAACTATCAAAGGTAGCAAACAGTAAACAACTTTCTCACACAGTGGAAAACTTGGCAATGATGCTTAGAAATCCTTATGCATGGACTTTTGTCCAATTCAAATGAAAAGAAAATAGTGTTTGACTTGATGGAAAATATGGGGGAGATCAGGAAGCAAAGATGTTGTTAAGGACGGCTGATGGATTTTAGGAATCAAGAGTAGGTCTCTCAATGCCCCCAGATGGAATCGAAGGACATTAGGTCAACCCAGCTGGAATCGAAGGACATTAGGTCAACGATGGGGGGTGGTACTGACATGGGGAACTATGATGAGGCCCACAACAGACCACTTGCAGTGACTTATACAACCACTTGTAACGAGGGCAGTCCATCATGGATGAACGGGGAAGGTACGGGTTGATATAACCCTCGAATGAATGAACCATTAAGAATCGTTGCAAATCATGATGAATAAGGTATATGTCTGGATATTCGTACAGAGGGTGACATCTGAATATCTTTGTAAAGACCCAATTATGATGGAGGAGGTTATTTAGAAAATGAATGATAGTAATGGTACAATAATGGCAGAATTTACGGAAGAAAAGGGGGAATGTGATATAAGAAAGAGGGAAAGGTCTGTGTTTTCTGCATTTTCCCTGGTTATCATCTTTGGCTTAAGTTTGGGTGGGAATCTGATAGGAGAAAGGGAAGTAAGGATATTAGTTGTTTATTGTGGAAAATAAGGATGGATCCTCACAAGCAAAAATTGTCGAGGGTGTTGCAGGCGAAGAAGAAGGGTAAATATCCTAGGGTTAAGAAGGAGAAGAAGAAATATTACGAGGTCACGTGTTTCTTTTGAGATAGAACCCCCCTGGATATCAAGAAGGATTTTGAGAAGGTGGAGAGGGACGTTTGGGATCATGTCAAGGCTATGTATTTGGAATATTTGAAGAAGGACATGGTCAATTAGGTCCTTGACTCAGGTTTGATTGCAGGTCAACTGTCGGGATATGATAGGATTATATCCACCTTATGGGTTACGAATGGGATCATTTCATGAATTCTCATGGAGAGAGATAATATGGATGTTGGTGACAAGGAACCTATCCGTGCCTAGAAAGAGCATAACTAGGAATGCAAGTTCATGCATCAAAAAATTGATCTCATTGTTAGTAAAATGGGAATTCAACTCTATATGCCCCCTACCTCGGCTTTGGATGTGGGTGTCTCACGTTCTCAAGATCAATCGTGGCATAAGGTTGCTCGGTCTCCAAACGTGCTCACTGATGTTGGTGCTACTCATAGTGTGGGTCATGCACACTTCCCACTTTATCCTTTCAAGCCAAAGTCGATCAGCTATATCTGATGTGGTATCTGGGCTCAGTGTGTTGTTTGGGTATCCTTTTGTCTTAGTTTTTTTTTCATTGACTGCAATCATGAATGGGAGTGGGATTTTAATTCATATGTATCAGCTCTAATTCTTGTTTTATGACAGTGTCATTTTCATATAGCAATATGTAGGTGGTCAAATGTAGAAGTGTTGAATGGTCTTTTTCAGTTCCTTTTTAAATCTATAAGATGGGTCTCTATTTTGGTAGTATAGGAGGGTTATCGGTATTTTGGGTCCTACTAGATTTGGAGCAGTATGAATGGCAGGTTGTTTTTTAAGGATTCTAATATTATACTTAAGTATAGTATTCTAGGCGATTGTTTTGGATTGAAAAAAAAATGTTTATAGATAGGTAGGCGAATATTAAATATGAAACATACAATTAACACTAAAATGTGTAAATTTTAGTGAATATTATGATAAAAAAACATATTTATGTAAATATAGGCGATATTAGAGACTAAAAAGCGAATTTATTTTTTGAAAAAACCCCCAAAAATAGCCAATAGGCGAAGTTTTGCCCCTAAAAATTACCCTGATGAATGGTTGGGAAGAAATTATCTAGCAGTTGACGTATCTACATATTGGCAAGGCCATCTGCTTTGAAGCCATGCAATTTTTCAAATGATATAATATAATGTCTTATGTACACAAAATAGTGTGTGAATGCATTTTATTTATTTGTTAAGTAATTAACACACTTTATCATTAGATTTCATTCTATTGATTTACATAATATTAATTCCTTCACTAATCACAAAACCACTGATCACTAATCATTTGGACAACAAACTTTGGCCATAATGACATCACTATTTTCTTGAACTAATCATATACTTCTTAAATCCTCTTATAAAGTTTAAATGTAATAATCAATGGCCAAGTGCACAATAATTGTAATATTTGCATTAAGCATAGGTACCCTATTTATAACATCTTTTTTTATATCTATACATGTTAGCAAAATCAAGAAATGTTTAAAAGAGGATGGAATCCTCTTATAAATTTTAAATGTAATAATCAATGGCCAAGTGCACAATAATCGTAATATTTGCATTAAGCAAAGGTACCCTATTTATAACATCTTTTTTTACATCTATATATGTTAACAAAGTTGAGAAATGTTTAAAAGAGGATGGATACATTGAAATTAACATGGCTAAACTTATTTTCATCCTTCATATATAACATTATTGTTGTTATATTTAAACTTCTAAATCTCTTCATGAATACGGAACTTGACCTTCTCAGCCTTTTTACAATTTTTATGAACTTGACATTAATATGGATAAAATCAAGATTATGATAATTAAACCTAAGAGAAAAAAATATCATCTTATTTAGTATAGTGGTAACACCATACATAGGCATCAATTTAAATTGTCATTTAAAATAGAAGGACAATAGTGAAATGATTAATAAAAGGAACATGGATACTCTAGAGATTTTATAAATCCTGTATTTAATGATCAAAACTAATTTTTCAATTTTGCATGCATTAAGAACAAAAATAATATTATCAAAATTATAGCCAATGAGACTCATAACCTCCATAATGAAACTACTCAATAATCTAACCAAAAACATTATATTTTGATGCTTGATTTTGTAAAATTTGTGATAAATAGGAGGCAAAAAAAGAACATAATTTCATTTTCACATGGCACACATTTAATAATGTAATCAAAAACTTTACGTAGATTTATATGTTAGTTTCTCTTTCTCCTTACCAAAAGCACAATGAACTTGGTATTTACGTTTCTTATTGCCTTATGTATCTTGTTATTGCAAAATTGTAATTGTAAGAGTATTGTGTAATTGAAACTAAAATTTGCAAGTTTGCAAGTTTGTATTTTTTAAATGTAATTTTTCAATGTCGTAAATTATTTTGTAAATCATTTTATAATTGTAATTACAAATTTGTAATTGTAATTTGCAAGTTATAATTGTAACTGTAATTGAAATTTGTGATTGTAAATTTGTAGTTGTAATTGTCAAAATTGTAATTTGTAAATCTAATTAGTATTTTTTTATTGTAATTGTAATTTGTAGATGTGAAATTGTAATACTGATTAAAATTGTAATTACAACTGAGATTGTAACTTGCAATTATAAATGAGATTGTGTACAATTTGTAATAGAAACTATAGCTAATATAAAAGACATCAACTTAAATACGTAAATAAATAAATAAAATTGCAACTTACACTTGAATCATAATCATCAACATAAACAAAATACATTGTACACATGAAGATAAATTCATAAAATAATTTGGCAATCCATTCAACTCGTAGAAAAATAAGTCTCTATATACACAACAATATAAAATAGTACAATGTGATATAAAATCAACGGCCACCACCACCATCACCTAACATCATCTAGCGTACCATCACCATCATCATAACCTCCTAACAAACATAAACATCATCTAAAATACACATCTATATAAAATTAACAAACATCATTTACCATACACATCCACTAACTACATCTAAAATCACCTAACATTATATAACATACCATCGTCGGCGTCATCGCCACCTAACAACATAAACATCATCTAAAATGCACATGTAAAATTAGTTAACATCATCTAACATACACATATATCATAACCTATCAAACATAAGCACCATCTAACATACACATAAAAAATAGCTAACATGATATAACATAAGCTACATCAATCACAGGTAACATACACATATAAAAGAACACAAGCACTATCTAACAACATCGTGTAGTATACACATAAAACATGATGTAACATACACATCTAAAAATTACCTAACATCATCTAACATATACATCTAGTACGTTTAAACATTATCTAGCTCACAAATTTAACAATCACATCCAACAAACACAAGCATTGCCTAACATCATCATCGCATAGATCTAACAAAAATCATTTAACATACACATATATCAAGCACATATAATAAAGATATCTAACATGACCTAACAATATAAACATCAATATCAACTTAGAAATAAACATATGCATCAACATGAAAAATGTAGCATATATATATGAAAAATAATATCAAACTCGTGATATATGTCAAATATACATCTCAAGTCCCCCGAATGCGGGTGAGGATTGTCAAAGTGATGAGGTGGCAGTTGGGATGTGCGACACTTGAGATCTGTTACGTTTTAGTAGATGGTCATAATGGTAGCTTGTGGATGTGAGTGGGAGGAGATAATTTGGGTCCATTCATGATGATTGCACGAGAAAGTAATAGGTTTTGAAGGCGATATAGTGAGGAAGTATGAGCAACGAATGGGAGCTGACAGGATTTAGGACAAAAGCATTGATGAAATCCAAAATGAAGGTCATATCAGCCATTATGGAAAATAATGCTCAGGTGTTTCCCAGATCCACCATCCCTCTCGGTATGGTTTTTAATCAACATCAAGTGTTGAGGAAGGATAATGAGAAAGGTGGTAAAGTTTTCTGCAACAATTCTTCGTGGTGGCTTTGTGTGCTCTGTGTGTTTGATAGGGGCGGTATGGAACCATCTAGAGAAAATGTGGTTCACCTAGGCATCCTAGAAACACAAAGTGTCCATCCCACCCTCCATCCACGCAGACCTGGAAATTATTGAGCATGGCATCTAGACTAAAGTTCTGGAAAATGCTCTGTCAATGGAGTCTGTTGAATTAGAATAGTGGATTCAAGACCCTGTGTCATCATGTACTTGCCAAGGGTTGTATGAGAAAAATGTGATAGTGTATTGGGTCATTAAGGGCCTCCTCAGGAGTGTGTTGCTTGAGAGAGAGGAGAAGCAATGAGGTGACAAAATTCATGTGGAGTTCTAGAAAGAATTGTTTGAAGATACTGGGTTCATGCACATGAAAATGGATGCAATTTGAAATAAACTAGGAATTCATTTCCTCCCATGAATGGGAGTGTTTCCTTCAGCTAATGTTAATGTTCAAAATAGGTTTCACAATGCAACTACAGTCAATGGGCCAGCGGACAAAGCACTGGCAGGGATGGCCAATCCCCCAACGAACTCCTAGGTGCCCTAAATGTTTTTACTTTCTATGTTTGGTTGTCTTATCCATGGCTCTGCATTTGATTTTAATGGTCTCATTTGATAGGATACATGTGACATATTACACCATAGGATAATTTTGTCTGTTATGGTTGGATACTCTTAGTTGGTTTGTCGAGGGTAAAATGAAACTTATTCATAATTTAAGCCTTGTTTTCTCCCTCGGGGGAGGGGGCATAAGATTTTTTTTGTATTTTATTCTCAGAACTGGAAAGAACAGGAAATCAGACAGTTATGATAAATCATCAGGTGCTAGAAGTTGTAATATTCTTGTATACTATGTTAATATAAAGTGTAATCCTTATTTACAACAAAAAAAAAAAGATATATACATGTCAAGGAAAATAATTTTTATAACATATTTGGTCCATCTCCATAGCCAAAGGCATCAATAGCTCCGCTAACATAGTTAGAGGCATATGTACCTCCTTTAGCAGAGACAAAGGCATCAATACCTCTAATAAGAAACAATGTAGACTGACGTGAAGCAAAAGTCTGTCCCCTATAATCAACCTCACCTAATGTGACCATCCTATCTAAAATTGACGAGGGGCCTGACTGAATATGAGATAGTGGATATTCAACTGGTCAAGGAGAGGGTGGTTAGTCAGCGGGTATTGGAGTCGAAGATATTTTCGTTTTGGTTGCATGTGCATGAGAGGTAGGTCGACCAACCAATGAAGGAGGATATGGTGGTTGGTCAACTCAACGAGGAGAAATAAAAGGTGGAGGAGATGGTGGTTGGTCGGCTCGGTGAGGTGAAGGAGGAGGTGGAGGAGATAGTGGCTAGTCAGGTCGATGAGGAGGAGAGGTTGGTCAGTCCACTTGTGGATCATGATTCAAAGATGGTGGTGGTTCAGATCAGTGTGGAGGGGCAGATATTGGTCGGCCATCATGGTGAGGAGGAGGAGGAGGTGGTGGTGGATGAGATGTCGATGTTTCCTCATGGTGAAGAGGAAGAGGAAAAGGAGGAGGATCACCAGCCCCAATATATGTAGAATCATCCTCCATGCTCCAAGCATCTAGAATGATGGATGCACTAGCAATATACTGCATAAAATACTTCATATCATGAGGAATCATCCTCCATAGCTCTACTAGGTTAGGGTCTCACATGATTTCCTGAACCTGTAAATATTGGACTCCCCATTGAGCCAATAATGTAGACAACCTGTCTATGACATCCTATCCAAACCTATAATATTACCTGCATTGCAAGCTGGATATAAGCAACGCAAGCAACTCAACCTCCTCCACAACCTCACCACCCTGAGTTGGTGGAGGCCCCTCCCCGTCGTATGTGCCAATTTCTACAAAAATATATAGTAAACAACAATATTTATAAAATTTCATTAAAAAATTTCAAGAAAACATTAGAATAAATGTCATTTGCATTAATTAAGGCAATAAAATGCAACTAGATTAATTTAAACATAATGCTAACATTACCTCTGCCATCTGACGGATTAATCTGGGTGAAAAATATGTTGTGACATGCTCTCCAATCCATCCCCACATATAGATATGGAACAAGGTATAATGTATGGTCCTCCTTGTTGGCTAGCATATCCACTACCTCTGATGTTAACCTCACTTTGAAGTCTAGTTGGCCCCTCTTGGGTAGCATGTGTCCACACATGTGCATTTGCAACTTAGTCATATCCCTAAGAGGATGGTGGTCAAATGATGAACTTGTGGTAAAAAGCCTCTCAAAAAATAAACAAAAATATATGAACCAAAAGAGAAGTCCCTCCCATCAATATATGCACAAAATCAATCAAGAGCAAAACAAAACTGCCGCAAAAAATGGCAAACCACCTAAATGCATCTAGGTCTCCGCATTAAAGATTCAACATAATACAATAGAGTTAAACTAATGTGTTTCTCATCATTGGTGGATTGCGTGACCATCGTAAGAAAAAGAGAGATGTACCTAACCTCCTGTACATCGAAAGCATCAATACACAGTTGTCCTTTGGAAACCTAAAATGTGTAGGACCATTGACTTAGTCATTGATATATCTCTGAGCGTACGCAAGCTAACTCTATGTTGCAACACCAACTAGGACATCAAGAAATTAGTGAGAATCCTCCCCTCTCCTAAATAACCCAGTGATGAAGTAAATGTCCTCCTTTGTGGGATGAAACCATAGATTTAGACTAATATGAAAGGCTTATCTACATTGATCATAATGACGAATCATCTATGTTAACAAAGTTGAGTTCCCATTGAGGGATGTATCCTCCTAATAGAACTTTAGGAGTTTGACAATCCTCAAGAGGACTCGATTTTGATAAGTAATGGGGTGAGGGTACAAATCTCTCTTCCTCTGTCTCTCTCACCTCCCATTCCTGTACAACATTATACAGGTCAAATTGTGCTTGCTACTACTGGCAGGCTTCTTGTCGCTAACATCTTTGATTCACATATAACATCAATTAGTCTCATAAATAGACGTTAAAAAACATTAAATGAGCATGTTATTTACTAATATCAAATAATATTTTTTCTCATACTTAGTGAATTTAAGGAGCTGTGCACCTAAATTACAATTAAGCACTATGCTTGGTGCTCTTGGAAACCGAAATACACCACGAAAAGTGCTACAATAGCATAAACGCATCAGGTACGTAAATAAAATAAATTAAAACTTAAATCATATGCATATTCATTGCATTAAAATGCCTAAAGCATCGTCAATGGTGCACTTGATTGACCATATCATACAGTGTGCCAAATTTTTATTCAAAAACAAACATTGTGTACTTTTATAGAGAAAAGCATTGGTGTGTGTGTTCTAGTAAAGTGCACCAACAATATTTTATAAATCTTAAAAATTGTGCTTCCATCTATAAGAAGCCTCATTTCAATGTGAACATGTCAGTGCACCATAAACGGTGCTCAAACATTTTTAGAGCACACCGAAGTAGGAGAAACTCTTGATGAGATTTATAATTAATTATTGAATGGAATCACAGTGTGCCTATTAAACATAGGTGCACCGACAAATCGTTGCATACTTGTTAGAAAGGCACATCAGTTAATGTGGTTATTTTTTTTTTAATTTAGCGTGGTGTTGCATCTAAATATTTCTCAATCACCGCAATATAGTGTTCTATGTGTTTACCAGTCCAATGCATTACAATAGGAAGCATCGATGCAGTGTAAACACATCAATGAACCATACACGATGCTCAAACCACCTTTTGAGAGCGCACCATAGTAGGAGCATCTATTTCTAAGATTTATACACTTTTTTATCGGCATCGTGGTGTTCTCATTAAAGGTGAGTGCACCATGAAATTGGTACGCACTTTTAACAAGGAACATCATTTCATTTGGTGTTTGTTTTTAAATTTTGTGTGTTGGTGCATCTAAAAATATCTCAAGCACCGCAATAGAGTGCTCTATGTGTTTACCAAAACTGGTTTGTTTAAATAGTATACTGCACTGACAATGGTGCGCTAGTGTTTTTGGAACACATTGGTTATTGTCAATGTGAACTAATTTTAAAAAATTTCCCTTACATTATGAAATGTATGTTAAATTTCATGAACCATAGATCTACAAGCCAAAATGAGAGCTATCCAAAAAGAAGTGTGCAATGGAATTATCAAATCAATGTAAATTGAACAATCGATTAATGACAAAAAATTTACATAAATTGGACAACTACTGCACATATTATCATTACATCAATATTCATTAATTAATCAATAATATAATGGTCATACAAATAAATAGAATTTGAATATTATGGATAGGATTCGAATTCACCAACTCAATGTGGAAATAATCACAACTGGAGCTCACTAGTTAACTTCGGATAACCAAATCAGTCTACAATCAGTTAACTGATGATGGTAGGTGAGGGTAGGTGAATAATGGCTCCCACACACCCATGAATCATGCAAACTAGCACTAATATAATTAATTGTGACCTAACTGATGGTAACTAAATCATAACTAAGCATAACTGATTACCTACCACAGGCAACTGAAGGTGACAACTGGTGTCACTTAGAGAGGGTTCCTATAATGTAGGGATTGGAACCATGGCACTATTGGCACCAAAAGGAAATGTTGGCACCAAAAAGCATTGTTGGCACCAAAACTCAAAATTGTATATGACTCTTGGGCATGCCAACCCTTACTCTAGTAAAGTGAAAAATACATCTTAAGCTAGGAAAAATGATCAAATAGACTAGTGGGAAAATGGAGTATTAATTAATCCTAACACCCCCCCTTAATCCTAACTTTGGACAACTTGGGCCCTAGCAATTGGGCCAAAAGTCACCCATATAATCTAAATGAAATAAAATACTGCTTAAAAAACAAGGAAAATGGGGAAAACCTCATGGGAACCCCCCCCCCCCCCCTCAAAATAAGCAGGTAAATCAAGAAAAAAGCTCCCATACTTAAAAGCAAAAAATTATCTTTGAGCAAAAACTTGTGAAAAAATTGCTGCAATCTGCAACTCTGTGGTGCAGCAATGCAGAATGTTGGTTCTTGTTAGCACTAGTTTCCTGAGACTGTGCATGTGAAATTTTCACTATTCTTCCAATCCGATGATAGATTAGAGAAGGAATGTTTCCTTTGTCTCTTCTTTCTGGAGGAAGAGTGACTTAATCCAATTTTTTCTTCAGTGGGATGAATTATGGATCAGTCCTCACCATCAAGTAGCATCTCTCAGGAATCATGTTGCACCTCACTGAAGGAAGTGAAACTGAATGAGAGAGCGCAACATGTTCATTTTGATACTGGGACCTCATTCTTCTTTTGTCATCTGGATCCCCAACAACATTCCCAGTTGCTTCAATTAGATTTTGGGCCCATTTAGGCCTCCAATTTGGATAGAAGTTAGACCTACATATAGATTCTCTTGAGATTCAATATCAACATCAAAAGGTGTAGATAGAAAAGAAGAAGAACGAGGGATCCAGGGGAGGTAAAACATTACACTTTTGAATGGTAGCTTAGGTTGTACTGGATATGAGTACGGTAGAAAGTGTGAGAATTCATATGGCTTGGAGGCATGGTTTCCAACACCCTTTGTTATAATCTTCCCAGTTGAGATATTTGTGATCTTCACTGATTCAGGACCAAATACTACTCACTTTGGTGGGCCAGTATGTGTCATCTGGTATACAGATAACAAATTGCAGCTAAATAGGGCACATAGAGTACATTTCTGAACACTCCATGTTTAAACTTTATAGAACCCTTTCCTTCAGCTCGAATTTGGGTATCATCACCCATGTGAATACTTGGACCATCAGTAGTTTGTAATGAAGATCATGATTCCCTGGATGTAACCATATGATTGGAGGCTCATGAATCAATGAGGAAGGCATTTTTTTTTGAAAAGATATCCTTTAGTGCATGGCATCTCTCATCATGATCTTAGGAATTTTCTCCAAATTCAATATTCCTTGCGCCTTCAAGGAGGGAAATATTGAGTTTCTCAAGTATTTTTTCCATTTGATAAATGGTCTTCTTCATACAATGACTTTGTGGATCAAATCCTCTCATGCAGTAGGAGCATTGAGCTTTCTCAAACTTCTTATTCTTGTTCTTCTTGGAAAATAAGGCTCCATCGGAAGGGTTATGCTCCTCCTTTGAATTCGAATCAGCATTTTTATTCTCCTTTTATTTTTTATTCCCTTTATCTTGTGCATTCCCAAAGTCTCCATCTAAGAGGGCCTGATTCTTGAAGGCATTAACCACTCCCATTTGAATCAATTTGTCTTGCTCCTGGATTAATGACTCTGCAAATGCATCTAGATAAGGCATTTTCAAATTTGGGATGGATATTCTTCCTAAGTGGAATGTGGATAAAAATACTAAGAATTATGATCCAAGCTTACTCAAAATTGACATCCTTCCTCTCTATCCCACATTGCTTGCATTACAAGACTAGGGATTTGTATTTCGAGAAGAATTGTTGAATTGTCTTGAATTTGCTAGGATAGAGTGTAATGAGCTCATTTTCCAGAATATATCTTATAACCTCATCTTGTTTTCAAAACAAATATTCAAGCGTGCCCCATACTTCCTTCATAGTTCTAAGTCCCTCAAGGTGGAACAACAGCTCCCGGGATATGTGGATGCACATGAAGTTGAAGGCTTCATCCAACCTATTTAGAAACTTGGATTTCCAAACATATTGTTGGGACTTGACTTCTATTCCCATTGTCAACCTATGCAGGCATTTTTTGCACAACTTTATCTGCATATCTTCCCTCCAATCAATGTAATTGAAGGGTGTAAGGATTCTAGGTGATAGAGGAGATGAATTCTCCATTTCATTGTATGTTGATCAACAAATCTTAAAGAGCTACGTAGGTACCTGCAAAATCACTGCAAAATAAACTTCAATTCACAAAAATTTATCGGTCCAAACCCTTCCACCTCAACATGTGCACTTTTTCAGAGTCCGTTGCACCTAGATATACTTCCCTGAACATAATCCAAAGGGAGCAGTGCAATGATTCCAGGAATTATGTGGAAACTCAGTTGCTTCTGGTGCAAGCATGGAGGTTTTTAAGGTTTGTTGTTGGCCTAAACATAGGCTCTGATACCATGTAAAATTTCATGAACCATAGGTCTACAAGCAAAAATGAGAGCTATCAGTGGAATTATCAAATCAATGTAAACTGAACAATGGATTCATGACAGAAATTTCATATAAATCGGACAAGTATTGTGAAAATTATCATTACATCAATATTCGTTAATTAATTAATAATACAATGATCATACAATAAATAGAATTCAAATACTGTGGATAGGATTCTAATTCACCAACTCAATCTAAATGGTTAGCTAACTCGGTGTGGAAATAATCACAGCTAGAGCTCACTAGTTAACTCTAGATAACCAAATCAGACTACAATAAGTTAATTGATGATGGTAGGTGAGGGTAGGTGAATAATGGCACCCACACTCCCAAGAATCATGCAAACTGGTACTAATCTAACTAACGGTGATATAACTAATGGTAACTAAAGCATAACTAAGCATGATTGATTACCTACCATAGGAAAATGAAGGTGATTATTGGTGGCACTCAGAGAGGGTTCCTATAATGTAGGTATTGGCACCATAGCACTGTTGGAACCAAAAATCACTATTGGCAAAAAAACTCAAAAGTGTAGATGACTCTTGGGCATGCCCCCTCTTACTCTAGTAAAGTGATAAAGACCTCCTAATCTAGGAAAATTGATCAAATAGACTATGTGGGAAAAGGGAGAATTAATTAATCCTAACAATGTAAATTGTGCCATGATAACGGTGTGCTACAAATTTAAAAGGAATCTTTCCTAGTACAAATTGTAAATTTACAGTGTACACCATGTGTGGTGCGAGCGAAATGACTCAAACGCACTGTGTAGGTTTTTTTTAATTAAAAATAAAGGAAAATAAGGCTCAATTTTACTTTTATATCCACTAAATATTTAAATTATGAGGTAACAAAGAGTTTTCTTGGTCACTTGTGCCTAAGGGATTCATGGTTGCAACATACACCAAATTTCAAATCTTTCCCACCATTTAGCAAAATTCAAAATCCGCTCAGCAAGCAATGAAAGAGAGCAATTCCACCATGTGGAGCATCGATGGTAGGGATTCTAAACATGGAAATTACAACACTAGTGCTAAGGTGGTCATAAGCATTGCGAATGATAAAAATTATTTTTTTTATTTTGTAACTTTTTTATTTTATTTTACCCTGTTTCGGTTGTTATAGCTGATTTCACCACTCCAGGTGAATCACACTTTGTATGGCCTTTCCCTGTCCCGCTGTAGACTCCTTAGACCCCATGGACCATTTTATGTCCTTTGATGTTTCCTTGACCATCCCTAAAAACATGTGAAAAATGATACACGCGACTTTTAAACCTATAAGCACGTATATACGCGGGTTTGACCACTAAAACCACATACATCGGGATGTGTACAAAATCCAAATCCTTTTGGAGTTTTCCTTGACATGGATCCGAGTCATTTGACTCCTGGCCTTCCCTATGCCTTGAGATCGCTCGGATTCGACCCTTCATTGCCCCTTTGAAAAGCTACATAAGGAACCCCTTGGTACATTGAATGCATAAGAGAGAATTGAGAGCAAAGAAACTATAGTCCATTGTTGCCGAAACTTATGCTTGAGTCTGCATCCCTTTGTCCCTTGGAGCACTTTTGTGTTCTTCCCAAGCTTGCCTTTTGCTTGTGAGCTTGCTATCGAGAGATGGAGGATTGAAGTGGTGGAGGCCCAAGTGGGGGATTCAGTTTCTCCGGTTCACAGACGTGCCGTTAGAGGTTGTATCTTGTAATCTCTAATTTATCTTTTTCTGTCCAATAATGTGTGTTTGAATGAATACTTTATCCATTGGATTATGTCAAATGCTTATACATTATTGATTATATATGCTAGAATAGATCTAACACCATGATATATAGAATGCTTGTATTGTTTACTTGTTATTGAGGAAGTAATCTATCAATTCAAGCTGAAGTTGGAAAGCTCAACGGGGATCTACTTCAACCGTCCGGAATAAGGTACGAGGTCTAATCCTTTAGTGTTAGACATTTAATTTCTATTGCATATTGGAAAGGATTGATTTCTGGAGTCAAGTTGTCTGTTGTGGTACCCCAAGCCATAGGAATTTCTCTCCATAACAGAATTGGTGACTCCACTGAGGAGTTCCTAGTAGTTGTCCTTTGGGGGTTGTGTTATCGGCATTCAATGAATTTGAATTGCTCTTTCTCTCTTGTTTCTTTGTCGGTTCTGGGGGCATGTATGCCTGGTAGTGTCTGATTGGTGTGAAGTTTGTCTCAGCTTGTCTGTTTGCCTTGATTTTATGCACCTTTCTTCCTGTACGCGATTTTTTAACTCACAGTCGCGTATACACGCGGGTTTCTCTGCAATTTCCACGTATACACGCGGGTTTACTGCGAACAGTCGTGTATGCCATTGTTTTTGCCTTTTTGTGGGAGTTAATTGGTTGCTGGGTGAATTTTGATATTTGTTGAGTCTCCTTTGGCACTGCCTGAGTCTGTTTATACCTCTGTTTCTGACCAGAAACCTTTTTAGGCTAATTTTTTTTTAAGAAGGTTCTTGTCATTTTGATTTTTTGTTTGAGATTAGTGCATTAGAGTTCTTTTACCTTAGTGCTTTGCTTGAGTGTTGTTTCTGTGTGCTTGCAAAGTCTAGGGGTCATAGAATCATTCTTTTGCTTTTTGCATCTCATTTGATTTCACAAAATCCAAAAACATTTGCTTATCATCATGCATTGCATTTTGCATTTTTGCATTCTACTTGCACTAGATTTGCTTTGGAGTACTAGTTAGGACTTCATATAGGAAAGCTTGCATTCATCATTTGAATAAAAATTGTGCATTTCACATAGTAGCATACCCTGTTTTCATGGACACAATGTATTTGCATTGATTGTTAAGTGTGCATTTTACTTCATGTTGTGTCATAACACCATTAGTTGCACAGTCATATCCCTATTTTGAGTAATAAAGCCAATTAAAATCAACGCTAAATTAAAATGAATTACACTCTTTTATTTTCTAGGGTGCACCAACAAGCTTAGGTTTTAGGATCTTGGAATACTTCATTGTAAGTTAATTCTCCAAGATCACTAAACAACAACATGTATGTGTCTATCCAGGTGAGTGTGTGAAATCATTGGTATAACCAGTGTTTCTCAGGATCTTCCTCTCAAAAGGGAGTTAAGCACGAGGCAGTGTGAGCGGTTATTGATTGGGATGACCCCTAGTCATAACTAAGTGGAACCGAAGATATTTCCAGGATTGTATTCGTATCTGGGGGCTCTTTCGAGAGTTTCGGGCTTTGCTACCCTGCCCATATGGTCAATCCCGCCTCCAACTGTCCGCCTGAGCATTGATTATATTGAGGTGACCTTAGTGGCCTTACCTAGGATATCGAGGGGGTACTTTGCAGGGGTTATTCTGCGGGTGTCCCGGCTAGGTTGGGGTCAGACAGCATAGTCACTTTACGCGTTGAAGCTAAGGGCCACAATAATTGGTTACGTACATCCGCTTGTTGTGTATGGGAGTCTCAAGCCTCTCCTAGGTGAGACATACCTGCTTCATTTGGTATCTCATTTATCCAGCCCTTTTTTTCCTGCATTTGGCTTTAGATTTTATTAGTGATTGTTCTGTGCACGATAGTTGGCCTAGGGTTTACGTAAATAGAGTCTTTTCTATTTTTTTTGAGTCATTGTGGATTCAATTGCGGCTCCTCATAGTTCTCGTCATTTAGCAGGACTTCTGCCTTTTACTTCTCCTCCTCCTTTGGGAGAGAGAACTAGATAGTCCAGGTGGACTATTTCACACATTGATTCACACACCATGGGAGACCATTTAGAAGGTATTCCGGAACCCCCTTCTCCCATTCGTGTAGACGATGGGGAGTTTACTCCTACTTATGATCCTTCACCCGACATGGCTGAGTTAGGTCTTGTGATTTCTGAGATAGGAAACATGCACGATAGACCTACTCACTCTACGGTTGATTCCCCATTGACGCGTTACCGGTATGGAATGTCGAAGGACGCCAAGACTCATTTTGAACCCGCCATAACTAGCTATGGTAGTTATGCTATGGTTGGTTTCCCTACACATGATTTGGCATTTCATGTCGAATCCGACTTCGAGCCTAACACTATGCCTGGGGGCACTCTCATTCCTTACCATGCAGAGAGGTTTGGGAGCACTAGTCACATTGCACCTTCCATCCCAGTGGTGGAAGTTAAATCACATATCCCTCCTAGGTCTAGGGTTAGCTATTCGATTAGGATACCAGATCCGAGACGAGTGACAATAGGCAATAGGACATATATTATTAGGTCTAGTTCTTCAAATGTTCATCCTCCACCTTATTCGTGTGGTCCTTTGAGTCGGCACATGGCTACGAGTCAGGTCCGTACTGTGGTTACTAGACCGATTGTGTCTCAATTTTATATACCGCCCGTTGCTTCAAGAGGTTATGTGCATACTTCTAGAGGTCATGTTACTACTCCTGGGGCGTATATCCCTACTTCCGGTATGTATATTCCTACTTCTGGAGCGTATCTTCCTACCTACGGAGTGTGTCATGGGGCATCGCATGCGATGACATATGGACCCTATTATGGGATGCAGTATGGACACGGTTCTTCACCTTATGGGGGTGGGTATCAACAACCTGCTTACTCTCCTAATTATGGCTTTGTAGCTCCTACTAGTCAAGTTCCACCACACTATGGTGCTTCCACTCCATCCTATACGGGTCATATGGGAGGAGGGCACTATGGCCAAGGCCATGGTGATAATCAAACCTATATGAATCAGGGAGCGATCCATCGACCTCATCATCCTAGGCTCCCTTTCCTCGCAACGCTCAATCTTCCTGACTTTTCGAGATTGACGAATGATCCTGTAGCTCATGACCTGGCTTAGCCGGATATCCCTACCAAGCTTCCTTCGTACATACCTAAGTTCGAGGGCAAACCGGGAGAGGACCCGAGAGAACACGTTACTACATTTCACCTATGGTGCTCTTCGAATTCCTTACATCAGGACTCAATCCGTTTGAGACTATTTCAATGCATCCTTACAGGGCCTACCGTGAAATGGTATATAGAGTTACCTAGGGGAGCTTTCGCTTTGTTCGACAACCTTGCGATGAATTTTATTAATCACTTCCAGCTACCAGTGCGTTATGAAGTTGGTACTGAACTCTTGTTGACATTTCGGCAAGATAAATCGACACATATCTCTGATCATATTCAAGAGTGGCGTAGACGAAAGAGGTTTATACTACCAGAATTCCTCCTCGAGTGGTTCCTCAAGTCGCTATTTCCATATATAGCAAAGGATGTTTCCACATCCGGAGTGCAGAATGAGGAACAAGCGATTTTTAGGGCACAGGAAATGGACTTGATCTATGCTCATTCTGGTTTGTTATATGAGATTATTCCCAATGCTCCGCGTTCCAGTTTCGACTCCAAAGTCAAACCTGGACCACATGCCGATGACATTGTGGGTTGTGCAAGTGTGAAACCTGTGGATTCGGTTGCAAAACAAGTTATTCAATTGTTAATCAACCAATCTGCTTCAGGACAAGCTACGGCTTCATCTCAACCTGCCCAAATGGCTAGTGTACTTTCTGTGCAATTGTCGGACCAGAAGGGTAACCAGCAGCCCGGACAGAATAGAAACAAGGGTAAAAATAATCGAAAGGATGGGAATAAGAATGGGAATGCTAATAGTAATGACAAGAATGGCCAAAATGCTGGGGGGGACAAGCAAGCTAAACGTAAGGTTAACTTCCCTTGCAAGTTATGTAAGGACGATCACCTCACTTACTTGTGCCCTCGTATTGAGGAAGCTTCGAGATTCTTGGCACAGGGCCCAGCTGTGCTAACTAACCCTTTATTGCATAATCAAAATATGAACTCAAAGTCCCATGACCAGTCTGGTGATGATCATGATCCGTCGGAGGGTAGTGGTCGTGGGTGCATTAACATGGTCTGTGCTGCGAAAGTTGTGACCCGTGCGACATATTATGGTTCATCACCACCCAGCCCAGGAAAAGAGCCTGATCCACCAGGGTCCCCTTTGTGTATTGAGAAACCTATGGATAAACCTGAGACTACACCTCGCATTCCTAAGGGATTCCTTAAGTGTTCAGGGCATAATCCAAATGCCCGAGCTGCCCAGAACTATTCAGTTGTCGAGGATTTGGGCCACACTCCTTGTGCGATGTCTACATTGGAAGTGCTTCAGAGTTGTCCGTCGCAAAGGAAGGCATTGCTTTCTGCCCTTGGTGTGAACGATGATGATTCCTCCTCTATGATCAAATTTGAAACCGCAGGACTTCAGCCTTGCTTTCCCTACTATGTGTCTCTTTTGATTCACATAGAATGTCTTAATATGATCGTCAAGCGTACTGTGATTGACGAGGGAGCTGTTGCTTCTGTGATGTCTTTATCCTGTTGGAAGGGTCTGGGTTCTCCTGAGCTGTCTAAATCAGCGACCATGTTAATTGCGTTCGATGGGAGATATTTTAGGCCGCACGGCATTCTTCCTTCCCTTAAAGTCCATTTGGGAGGGAAGACCGTTGCTATAGAGGTCGAGGTGGTTGATGCGCCCCTTGACTACAATATCTTGCTAGGTAGGAACTGGATGTATAGTATGCAATCCATTGCTTCTTCCTTGTTCCGTGTTGTATGCTTTCCACATAATGGGAAGATCATAACGATTGATCAAACGACATTCAAGAATCCATCTCTTACTGCATCTTCAAGAGCTTCGATCCCGATCGTTGAGCACTCTCAGCCGGCAACTGGGAGTGTGGGTGTAGGCATGTATCCATCCCTCATGGGAAGCTTTAGTTTTCCTACACCGATCCTTATGATAGGATCTAGTTTCGATGAGGCTTCGACATCTACAACATCAGTGTCTTTTCACATGAATCATATGGAAGATCATTGGATTCTTCCTACACCGAGTACTTTGAGTGAACCCGTCATGACGGACGTGCCGTTGCCTGCAGCTATGATAGCTTATCAAGATAATCTCAAGTGTATTGCAGAGCCTAGTCCTTCCTCTTCGTGGATGGAGGAGGAGGACCCTTATGTGCTGTCGGCATGGGCAATACAGTCTTCCCACACACACAACTACCTTGATACAGTTTTCCCTTCAGATGAAGCGATTATTGAGGCTATGTCAGGAGTTGAGCCACCATGGGATGAACTCCATCATAGATCGTACTTTCTTCCAGAGCTTGATCGCTTGGAGCATGAGGATTTTAGGGCGGTTCTTAGTCAGAGAGTTGGTATTCCAATGGTTCCATTAAGCTCTCTTGGTCTGATGGCCGATGGAAACATGGTGAACATATCTTCAATGATTCCTATCAACATCTCTCACAATCCTGGCACGATAGAGAATGTCTATATTGGGGCGGAATGTTCCCATGCTGAGATTCTTGAATACACCAAGCTATTTAAGGAATCTTGTGATATTTTTGCTTGGTCTTACGATGAGATGCTAGGTATTGACCCTCGTATTATCGAACACGAGATTAAGACTTACCCTAATGCTAAGCCTGTTCGACAACATTTACGTGCGGTGAATCCTAGGAAAGCACCCGCCATTAAGGTAGAGATAGAGAAGCTGTTGAAAGTCAGTTTCATCTATCCCATTCCCTTGACAGAGTGGGTTTCAAACCCCGTTCTGGTGGATAAGAAGCAGGGAGCGATCCACATATGTACTTATTTTTGCGATTTGAATCGTGCCTATCCTAAAGACAATTTCCCCACACCATTTATTGATCAGATTTTGGATGAGTGTGCGGGTAGCGAGGTGTTCTCCTTCATGGACGGCTTTTTTAGATATAATCAGATACAAATTAAACCTGAGGACCAACATAATACTGCATTTATTTTTCCTTGGGGAACGTTTGCATATCAAAAAATGCCTTTCGGCCTTAAAAACACCGGAGCTACATTTTAGCAGGAAATGACCTTGATCTTCCACGATCTCAAGACAATTATCGAGGTATTTTTGGATGACCTTGTTGCTCATTCTTGCATGAGAATGTGTCATCCCTATCACTTGATATTGGTATTCGGAAGATGCCGACACTATTCAGTTAGATTAAATCCTCATAAGTCCATCTTTTGTGTGAAGTCAGGGCGTTTGTTAGGATTCATCGTTTCTAAAGAGGGTATAAGATTCGACCCTTTATAGGTTGAGGCAATACTTCAGTTGTCTCCCCTGAAGAATATTCATCATCTTCAGTGTTTGCAAGGCATGGCAAACTTCTTACAAAGATTTGTTGTCAACTTTTCCAATTTGACTAGAGGCTTCATGCGTCTCTTGAAGAAGGACACCCCCTTTTATTGGGATGAGCGAGCCCAGGAGTCCTTTGATGCACTCAAGTGAGCCCTAGCATCAACCCCGGTGATTAGTCCCCCGGACTATAGCCATGATTTTCTATTATATGTGGTCGCGTCATTAGAGATGATCTGTATGGTTTTGGTTCAAGAGGATGAGGAGCTCCAAGAGCATGTCATATATTATTTGAGACAGAACCTTATTGACACAGAGATTCATTATTCTAATGTCGAGAAGCTTGCTCTAGCTACCATACATGCAGTTCAGTGGTTGAGACATTATATTCTCCTTCACCAGACCTTGGTTGTAGCCCATGTCAATCCATTTCAATTCGTCCTCACTCAAAGGATGATTGGGGGAAAATATAATAAATGGATTTTCATTCTACAAGAATTCAATCTCAAGTTTGTTTTGGCAAAATCAAAGAAGTCTTTAATTTTTGCAGAGCCTATATCGGATTTCTCGAGCGAGGCCGAGGAGTTGGTTTGTGAAGATACGTTTGTCGATGAACACATCTTCTTAATCTCAATGTTAGACCCATGGTATGGGGATATCATAATATATTTACAAACATTGAATACCCCAACTCACCTCTCACGAGATGAACGACGATTATTACGTCACGTCTCTAAGAACTACCTCATAGTGGATAACACTTTGTACCGCCGTGGGGTAGAATCCATTTTACGACATTGTTTAACTCATGAAGAGGCTGAGGTAGTGCTGAATTATTGCCACGGAGGGGTGTGTAGTGGTCATTTATCTGGGATTTCTACATCTCAAAATATTTTAAGAGTGGGTTATTTATGGCCATCGATCTTTAAGGATTGTGTTGATGTGATAAAGAGGTGCCACCCTTGCCAGGTGTTCACACATAATATGAGCTCGAAACCTGCCCCGTTACATCCCATTATCACCGTCGGTCCCTTCACTAAGTGGGGGCTCGATTTTATGGATTGCAACCCAGCTTCGGCTGGGGGGCACCATCATATTATAGTGGTTGTTGATTACTTCATGAAATGGGCTGAGGCTCTACCTACAATAAAATCCGATGGTGAGAAAGCCGCTCACTTTGTGTTCAACCAAATTATTACTCAGTTCGGGATTCTGAAAGAGCTTGTCACTGACCATGGCTTGCACTTTCAGAACCGTATGATGGAAGAGTTGGCATCAAAGTTAGGGTATAAGCAAGAGCACTCCTCTTCTTACTACCCTCAAGCGAATGGACAGGTAAAGGCAATGAATAAATCACTCAAATCCATTCTCCAACGAACCATTGCACAAAGCAAGAACAATTGGCACATCATGTTATATCCTGCTTTGTGGGCATATCGAACCGTTGTTAAGACTGCCACTGGTTTTTCTCCATATCAACTTGTACATGGAGTGGAGTCAATATTACCGGTTGAATGCGAGATTCCTTTTTTGAAGCTAGTTGTAGAACTCTTACCGGAAAATTCCCCATTGGAGGAGCGTTTGGTTCACCTTGAGAAACTTGATGAGTAGTGTCGGGATGCCTTGGTGGCTATATAAGTCAATAAGCGTCATGTAAAGGTCCAGTACGATAAGTCTATCCGTCCAAGGAGGTTTAGTGAAGGAGACTTGGTCCTTTTGTGGGACCAACCGAAAGAACCCTTGGGGGTAGGGAAATTTAATCCTATGTGGCGTGGTCCTTACATGGTCAAGCGTGTGTTAGAGAAGGGTGCGTATGAGTTAGTGGATTACGAAGGAACGGCCTTGGCGGAGCCTAGAAATGGGCTCTATCTCAAGAAATGCTATGCATGATCTTCAGCCAAGGCTGCTTATTGTATATTATTGTACAGCTTTGCATAGTTAGGTATTTTTCTTATCATGATCAGGTTTGTGATTAGTTTCCATTTATTTTGGCAGATATCAATGGAATTTTCCACCTACATAGGATTCGCGGATGGTGCAAGCCATCACACTCAACACTCAGCCTCTGCTGCTTGGGTGATTCATACTCCTATGGATCAGGTACTGTCTTCAGGAGGTGTATGTCTACGGCCATCTTCCAACAATGCTGCTGAATACAGTGTTGTTATCGAACTTCTACAGGATGCCATTTTACATGGTGTTCTATCTCCTGAGGTACGTCTTGATTCAGAGTTAGTAGTGTCACAGCTCAATGGTTTGTACCATGTTAGAGATCTGACGTTATTGAGAATATTCTTACATGTGAGATTGTTAGAATGGCAATTTGACAATATAACATATATACATATTCCAAGAAATAATAATCAAGTTGCTGAATCATATGCTAACTACGTGTTAGATTGGCATTTGTCTCATTCACAATAAATTAATCACAAGCACAATTTTTACACATGTAAATAAATAAACCGATCTCCATAAATCTTTTTATATATACATCCAAAATGTGATAATACATAGTGTCATGATACAAAATTCGGGCTTTTGAGCCACCAGCATAGAATACACGGTAGTACAAAATGTATACACTCCCAGGTGTCTAATCCTATGGAGGAGGAGGAGGTTTGTGATCATGGAAGGTCACTACAACTCTAACTAGCCATCGAAATAAGCGCACCCATGCGCGTGGTACACCCACCACCTGCCGCTGCATAGCCTCAGGCAAGTCCTCGACTTGCGCCATGGGAACTCTATGTGTCAGTCTCACAAAATTGGTATGAATGCTCTGGAGCGTCCGCTCCGCATCCACACCCGTGATGTCATCTCCTCTTCCCCTCTATCTATGACGAGGGAAGCCCTCTAGCCACCGTGGTCCCACATTTGCACACAAATGGTAGATGTCACTATGTATTATCACCCAAAAATATGTCTTTTTGATTCCATATAATCAAGAAAACACAAAAAAATTAAATAACTCAAAATTTAAAAAGAGAGGGTCGAGATTCGTTACCTATATCACCATATGCCGATCCTGGTGGTAGCGGCATGTCCGGGTCCCCCCAGAAATCTATCCCTACATAGGGGTAGTCATCGATGGCAACTATCTGTCATCGCCACCATGGAAAGAAGTCAGCTGGATATGGGTTGGCCACCCTACCACCCCCCAGTCTACACATAGCATCTGCCCAATGCCATTGGGCCAGATCTCGAACCCTGTGAAGAGGAACATCCACTCTGGGGATCAATCCTGGAACACGCTCGAAGAAAAATGTGCTCAAAATACTAATAAACCTGAAGTTTCGCACTCTACCTGCCGTACACTCACTGAGCTGATGTTTCATGTTGCTCAGTAGTGTAGTTCTCCAGTCATAGATCGTGGGTCTCATGCACTCCACTGCATAGAACATCAGAGGCCACGAGGCCTAGTGGAGTGATGCCAATCCTGCTATCCTGCCCAATGTCAATAGTATGGCCTTTAGGCCCAGCACCTGTATTGCGTTGGTAGGGACCTGACTCCCCACCTTCTCTATGTCTGGATAGCAGTACACCACAATGTACTCGTCGATAGTCAGGCCACCTCCTGGCCCACCACGAGAACAAAGGTTCACCACTTCCCCTCATTTAGAAAGCCCAGTAATGAAGTATATGTCCTCCACCTCTATGGTGAGGGACATCCCATCTATATGGAAGGACTCCGAGTCTGAATCCCAATAATCCACCAGCATCTGTAGTAGTCTTGGTTTGGCCCTCAAACCACCAAGACACCAAAACTTGTAGATTCTGCATACATGTAGAGCTTGTTGAGCCATTAGATTGGCCCTTACTGCTTCCTCTACCTCACCATGTTCACACTCTCTCCACTCTAGGACCATCCTGCACAAAAAATTGCAAATTTTCCCACTAGTTTATTGAAAAAACCATATGCGCTGCCTCATACGCAACTGTTTTCAAAACAGCCGCGTATGTACACGGGTTTGAGGGCATTTTCCGCGTATATCCAGCCCTATACGCAGAAAAAACCTTGATTTCTGCATGGGCCGCAGTGCCCATTTTGGGTTGGCCTAGAAAGCTTAATTGACCATGGAAATTCATAAAAATTGTATCAAAATGAAAGAGAAGAGCCTGAGTAAGTACTTGGAAGAAACGGTCATGGATTCCGTCGACTGGATCTCCTGGAATTCGCTATTGAAAATCAGAGCTCAAATGGGTAAAAGTTTCAAATGTTTTATAATATTTTGAATTGTTTACTATTTATAGAAATTTTTCAAATATTTGAAAATTTTTACCCCCTTTCCTATAGTTTCGACATTTTCTAACCATTTTGGACCGTTTTTGACATAATTCATGATGTAGAGGACCTTTTTCAGTGTCGTTTCAGCCTTTGGATTGACCCATTCATGCCGATCTCAGGTACCATGTCTAAACTGGCATATAGGTTAGGTTTCATTACCATTTGCATTTTGCATAACCTTATGACCATCTCATCATGACCTTAGGTACGAACCCACTTTATTATGTCACAGAACCTTCTTGTTGCTTTAGAAGTGGCATGATATGAGTGGTAGAGCTTCACCTTACATGGGTACCCTAGTTAGCACCTTATTTTCATTTGGTTCCCATGCTGGCGTTTTCTCCTTTAGGGTGTGGGAGTCTGTTGTATAGTATCGCCATGACATTTCGCAAGAGCTTCATACTCCTCTTGATCTTTTGCTGGCCTATTTCCCTCAGGAATCCCTCATGTCAAGTTGTGAATGCATTATCATGAGCTTTGCCTACCTTATTGAGCTTTATTCTGGCTTCCCTGACATTGCGTTTCAGCCATATAGCCTGAGCTTGTCTCATGCCTAGCCATGCAGAGCCATTTTTTATATCCTTCGCAGCTTGTTTCCCTTTTTACCGGAAGGGGATTTTCCCCCGAGTGTTGATATCCTACACATGTATCCTTGCATTGAGCATAGGTATGTTCCACTGCTTAGAACTGGTTTGTTTTCCCTTATGACACTCGTCTCCTCCTAGTATGTAACTATAAAGCTATTTTATTCTTTTTTCAAGCTTTTTAAATAACTGAAAAAGTCCAAAAAAAAATCAAAAAACCAAAAAGCCGGACAAGGAAAGATGTTATCTGTGGCAGTTGTCGAGTCGTGTCGCCTTCAAATAGAGCACTGTATATCACATCCATTGGTTAGGTTATAGTTTGACTTTAGGAGTTGTACTCGTTTATCTGATTTTATCTCCACTGACTAGTTAAGCTTCCAGTCCCTATGGAGCCTCTGTCGATGCCTCCTGTGTCGCAGAGATGTCCCAGTTTGTATATCAAGTCTATGCTACCTTCATTCAGTCACCATATGCCATTATGCTCTTGTTCGAAGGAAGTTGAAGCCTGAGTCAGCCATTCCTCAGTTATCTTGACTTTGCATGTCAGCCATTCTCGGTACAGTTCTTGGTTCGTGCACCTTATGATCGAGTCATTCCACATTATACAGCTTTGCTGAGTACCTCATGTTGGATGATGGGGGATGCCTTAATGCCCTCCTTCCAGCGGATTTCATCCCATCGACTTCAGATCATTTATTCTGGGATCGGAATCTAGAGTCATTTTGAGTGCCTTGAGACTTGCAGTCATCAGTGGCAGGTTATCTCGCTATCGACAGTTTTTGGGAATACATCAATGTCCCTTGATCGATGGATCATCTCAAGTGTTAGACCTCAACACATTTATTCACACTTGTTAGTTTGCACTCTAGTACCTTGATTCCCATTTTCATCTTCAGTGGGTGATCTCGCGTCTGTTAACAGTATACATTAATGACCGGTAATCAGACGATGGACTACTATGTTTGACCTCGACACCTCTATTCGCATAGTAGGACATGTACTCATAGCGGTTTGTGTAGAAGACTTTTCATATTGGTGCATCTCTTATATGCTACCTCCTTGATCGTGCCAGTGTTCATGAGATTTCAGCTCTCGTGACTTGATTCCAGTATATGTCAGATATTTCCAGCCACTATGGAGATCTTGATCTATTATATATCTTCAGCCATTATGGAGATCATGGTCCTTTGTATATATTCATCGTGGAGATTCTGATCTATGTATATTGTACATGACGATGACCACTTATGTGATATCTTGTATCATGCCTATTCATGGCCATTGTACTCTAATGTATCCGGGACTGCTATATGTATTTGCAGTTATGTGCAGAGTTGTATTATTGTACTATGTTGATTGGGTGGCTGGTCTTCCATTTGGGATCCTTCATCACTCCACTTCTGGGATGGACTTATAATGTATTTCGGCCATCATATGACCCCTCTGACCTCACACATTAGGGGGCATCTGTTATAGCTGATTTCACCACTCCAGGTGAATCACACTTTGTATGGCCTTCCCCTGTCCCGCTGCAGACTCCTTAGACCCCATGGACCATTTTTTGTCCTTTGATGTTTCCTTGACCATCCCTAAAAACATGTGAAAAATGATACACGTGACTTTTAAACCTATAAGCGCATATATACGCGGGTTTGAACACTAAAATCGCGTACATCGGGATGTGTACAAAATCCAAATCCTTTTGGAGTTTTCCTTGACATGGATCCGACTCATTTGACTCCTGGCCTTCCCTATGCCTTGAGATCGCTCGGATTCGACCTTTCACTACCCCTTTGAAAAGCTATATAAGGAAACCATTGGTACATTGAAGGCGTAAGAGAGAATTGAGAACAAAGAAACTATAGTCCATTGTTGCCAGAACTTATGCTTGAGTCTACATCCCTTTGTCCCTTGGAGCACTTTTGTGTTCTTCCAAAGCTTGCCTTTTGCTTGTGAGCTTGCTATCGAGAGATGGAGGATTGAAGTGGTGGAGGCCCAAGTGGGGGATTCAGTTTCTCTGGTTCGCAGACATGCCATCAGAGGTTGTATCTTGTAATCTCTGACTTATATTAATAGAAATATCTTTTCCTGTCCAATAATGTGTGTTTGAATGAATATTTTATCCATTGGATTATGTCAAATGCTTATACATTATTGATTATATATGCTAGAATAGATCTAACACCATGATATATAGAATGCTTGTATTGTTTACTTGTTGTTGAGGAAGTAATCTATCAATTCAAGCTGAAGTTGGAAAGCTCAACGGGGATCTACTTCAACCATCCGGAATAAGGTACGAGGTCTGATCCTTTAGTGTTAGACATTTAATTTCTATTGCATATTGGAAAGGATTGATTTCTAGAGTCAAGTTGTTGTTGAGGCCTAGAAAATCGTAGGCAACAACAGAAAGAGATTTTCCCCAGTCAACGTTCCCAACTAGCCCGTGACTATTTGGTATAGGGAATCCATCCGGTTTGCGGTCCGGCTAACGTAGGTCAAAGTAACAAAAACAAAGGTTTTACCAGTTGCGTCCCGGTCCACCATGTATTTTTGTATTTTTTATTTTAAGTATGATGTGCACATGCCTAATTAACCATGCAGGTTGATAAGGATGCAAGGGGCAGTCACAATGTGATGCGCAGGTTCTTACCTCTCGTCTTAGCACTCACCAGCATCTCAATCACATATGCAGTAATGAAATAAAACTAACTATCTATCTATCTATCCTCGGGGAGCAAACTGTAACTTAATTATGAGTAATGTGTATTGTGCATGCATTATAAAGAGAAATTATAGGTAGTTGACGTTTCTTTCTACAACACATAAATGATTAAAGATGTTTCAACAATCAGATAGCCAAATGTTTTATGAACAGCATACATTACTCATGGTGGTAATTCCACAAAATAAACCAGAAATCATTTAAACAAGAACATAGGTTCTAAGAGTTAGAACGATCTCACGGTTAATGGACAAAAGCTGGAAAAACAAAATAGTTCATCTTTCCACCATCCACAGCATAACATTTGAAAGTGCCACCAATATTTCTCCAACGGGCAAACAATTACTCTTTATTGCAAAAAAAAGTAGTTCTTCTTACAATATCGCTTTTCATGCCTAACTGGGAAAAAGCCCCTTTTTCCTCTAAGTATTATATATTTATCCAAAAGGGTGAGACTATTGGGATGCCCAAAATAACCCTTGGGCTTCCCAACTTTTCACCTCCCAAAACTTTTCCTTAAATGATTTTTACAAAATCGTTACAAATTACAAAATGACCAATCCTTCATGAGGAGGGTCCCACTTGGGTGTCTAGAAACTTCTTCCACGCCAAAGCTTCAAAGGTGATGCCTTCAAAGGCACACGGTTCTAGAAACTAAATGTTGATCTCAAACTTCGCAACCTGGTTCTTTATAGACTCAATCCTGGCTGCACTCAACCAAAGCTGATCCTCCAGAAGCTGCACACTGATAGCTGAATGATCTACTTCGCTCCTCAAGATCTGCTCATCCAGGGCTTTAATATGCTGTAATTTAGCTACCTCCTCCTGATATCTCTTCTGCAACAGCTCCATAAATGAGTTGTGGTCCGAGACAACATCAAGCCTCTGCTCGGCCTCTATCTAGCACCGGTTGTAGGTAATAAGGAGACTTCTAAAAAACTATGTGCATGCTCCTTTCGCCTTTTTAACGGCTTTCTTGAAATCCTCCGCGGTATTTATAGCAAATTCCAATAAGTCATAATCCTGCTTGAGGACATATTGATCCTTTGCTGGCAGCTCTGCTGGAGTTTCTTCATTGTTTTCCAGCCTTGCCATTCTTGCAGTCAGGACTTCAAGGACGTCCTGAGATCTATCAACGAAATAAGAGGAGGTCTCCAGGATTTCCTCCAATCGGTTATCTATCTGCAGCACTTTGCACCTCTCTCCTTCTATAGCAGTTTGTAGCTGCAGCATCTTAGCCTTCTGGGCCAAGACATGCTCTTTGAATGGTTGGAGGTTAACCTGCTGCTCCCTTGCTTTCTCCAGATCAGTTGTTAAAGAAGAAATATGCTCTTGATGTTTCTTTTCCTGTTCTTGGGTGTGCATCTCACTAGCCTCCAAGATGATATTTTGCTGCTCTTCTAGCTCTTCTACCTTTCCCAGTAGCCGTTCCTTCTCCATCTTTGGCTCTTGATATTCTTTCTGCACTTTCTCCAGGCACTCCTGCGTAGTTTCCCTAACTTGTCTCTCCACTTGGAGGACCTACAATTCATCCTTAGAAGACTTCATCTCCCTCTACATGTCTTCATATTTCCTTTTCAGCCTATTGTTTTCCTCTCGCTCTTTTCTCAATGTATATTTCAATTGAGCAGAAGATTTCTTGGATAGCTCCAAGTCTGTCATGATCTTGTCTACATTATCCTCTGAAGCTTGGATTAATGCAGCTCCTACTCTGATGGTGAATCTAGGGTCTTGGTCTGTTCCAAATACAACGGGTGTATCCATTATCATTTTCCTAAGCAGACCTCCCATTTTAATCTTCCTTTCTGTTCTCTTCATTATTCTCTTTGTCGCCCGGTCATAGAAAACACTGTTGAAATTAGGGATCTCTTCCCCTTTTTTCTGTACAAAGGGGGCCAGCTTGAGTGTGGGGGTCATGGGTGTGCTGGCTGTAGGTACTTATGGGTCCTGAACCAGGGGGTTCTCCACGTCCTGGGTCTGTCCTCCAGCTATGTCAGAGGCTAACTGTTCTATCTATGTCTGTGTCAATTTTAGCCTCTCTGCTTCTTGCTTTTGGAGCTCCTCATCAAGCTTCTTTTTCTTTTTTTCTTCTTCTTTCCTTGCATCTTCTTCAGCTTTTCTAGATGCCTCTTGCGCAGCTTTTCTTTTCTCTTCTTCTTCTCCCTGTAACCACCCTGCAGCTTCTTGTGCCAGCCTTTGGGCTTCCTCATTTCTTCTCTTGGCTTCCTCCTCAGCTTTTGCTTGTTCATCTCCCTTCCCACCTTTGGTGGTGATCTTCTTCTTGAATCTTCTTCTCAAATCTGTTATGTTCAAGGCACTTTGGAAGACAGATTCTTCCCTATCCCAATGGTGGGTGTACTCAAAATGTACGTTGTTTTCTTTACAATGCTCAGCTACTTTATTGCGGGAGTCACTTCTATGGAAAGGCATCTCGCCAAAATGAAACCTTTCCAACTCTTCTACGAATTCATCCGCTTTCTTTACCCTGGTGAATCTGTAACTTCCTAACTTGAAGGGCAACAGAGGATAGGCAACCTTCTTATGCTCAAACAAGAAGCTTCCTATGCCATCCAAGAAGACTTGCCTAATTGCCTCTTTGTGGATGATGTAATCAGTGGCGTATTTGGGCAGCAGGGAAGGAGCTCTTGACCCTCCAAACATCCTAAAGTAAAGGCCATCCTCAGTCAAATAGTAGTCTGCATATTCTTCCATTACTTGCAGTGCCTCCTCTGACATGCAATCACACTCTTTCAAGAAAATGAGCGTATATAGCGGCCTGATGAAGTGTTCACAGACTTCTTGATAATGGTTGTGATACTTGTGTGCCCAGAGTGGTTTATATGCAGAATAGACAGGCATTCTTTCCCTATCCTAGATGCACCTGAGGCTGGGGAAAGGCTGATTGCACAATATACAATCGACAAGTATGGAGCTCATATAGAATTCAAACCTTTTTTGGGATACTCCACCCAAGGCTGAGGCCAAGCAAGCAGAGAGACTATTTGATACAATGCTGGCCCAGTTGAAAATTGTCCCCTGGGTTGCAACATAAAAAATGATGGGCATCCATTCCAATTTGAAGAACCTGCCATGGGCTCTCCCAAAAATCCTGTTGAGCATTAAAGAAATGAACCTATATGGGGTTCTTAAGCTGGTTGTATCATAATCACCTGTCGGCCTGTTCCTGAATTGTTTTCCAGGCAACAGCATATTTTTAAGAGTCTCAACCAGGTCCATTCTAACGTTGTTCAGCCAATCATCAGATAAAAATACTTGCGCTTCAGGCAGGTGGTAAGCCAGGGATACATATCCTGGGCTATAAGCGGCATAGCCCTGATTATTGACATTATCCACAATCATCGTGGTTACATCTGCCTGGGGTAGAATCCAACCAATTACTTCAGAGCAGGGGAATAGCTCTGGTATTGTAGTGATCTTCATCAGCGAAGATATCTCAATGTTAGCATATATGCTTTCTTCCTCCAAGCCCATATCGAGCACTTCCCTGCGGGTGATTAACCTATATATTCCCCCCCATTGGTATTCAGGTTCGACACCAGATATACACTTGGTGTCCTCATATATGTACTCAGTCTTGGTGACAACTTCCACTTTTGGGTCCTCCTCAACCACAGGAGCCTTCATATTTTGCCTCTTTGACATTGTGAGTTCGAATTCTTCCTGGCACTACAGCATGTATGGCGGAAAAAAATGCGGTCAAGCTCCCACTGTTGAAGCCACCTGGAATGAGCGTACACTGACAGCAGGGTCCGACCAAGCTCGAGGGGAAGACAACACGATGAGAGCAACAGTGCGAAAGTTGAAACAACAATCCAAATAGAATAATTGAAAATAGACCCGGCCCCAAATATATATATAAGTAAACACGTGCGGCGGGGAAAAAATAAAATTGGACAGCGGAAGCCAAACGGATCGGAAGTCGAAAGCGTAACTCCTTCTGCAACGGCGGAAGGCCAAACCATAAATCCATCCACGGGGATAACCGGGAGACACACAATAACGCGTGTCAGAGCTTAAAAACATCGGAGCAAAAGCGGAACGGGAGCCGCAACGGCGGATATATAAAGGACAAGTCATTCCGCCGTAGGCAAATTCTTTATCGAAAGAGAAATGACTAAGAGATCGGCAAGATTAGTGTTTCTTTCATCCGCAATGGAGGAAACATAAAGGACGTGACCTTCCGCAAAGTCAGGGCTTTAAAATGATTAGACAATCGGAACGATAAACCTTTCCGCAGCCGCAACGGCGGAAGCCCAAGGCTTACGGGACCGATGAAAATAACACGGCGGGGTTGAAAAACCAAAGCGGCGATCGGGGAAGTTAGTAGTTCGTCGTCCGCAACTGCTGAGGAGGTATCAATAAAAGCTTCGATGTGAAAACTGAAACCCAGCCAATTAATTCAACCACGTCGGAGAAAATTAACGAGGCCAAAACCGATTATCTATCCGCAATGGTGGGGGGGAAAAGGCAAATACATTTCCGATTCAAACAAGCTGAGAACGAATTTAAAAGCAGCGATGAAGTTCGAACAAACAGTGCATTGTTTCAAGCGTTATAGGAAGAATCAAAACAAGTGGTAGATCAATCCAAGCATAAGAAAAGTCTTTCTCAAAAAATCATTAGACCAAATCAAAGAAGAAAATCGGCGACTACCTGGTGAACCCCAGATTTCTAACTTAACTTCTTCTCAGTGCAAGACCGTCTAGATGAAAGGTTGAAATCTTTCAGATGTTTGTATTTCTAGGCTGGCCAAAACATGCATTTAAATCATCCAGAAGTAGTCCATTCATTGGGAAATTCTAACATCAGAAATATTGCAAGTCTGAATAACTCTTTTGAGGCCTAATAAATGAGGTTTATTTTACCCGTCCTTAGGTAGTTTCTATCTTTGACACCACAAGATTGTAACAAATAGTAAACAGCATTATCCTTTTGTTCCTCATTCCCATGCCAACTGCACTTTTGTGCAATTTGAACTTTAGTTCTTTTGAGTCCTCCATCTGCCTTTCTTTCTGAATTTTATTCAGGCTCCTCTATCCATAGTGTCCTTTTGTGTGAGAGAAGAATTGACTTTTCATCTCACGGACGGAGAGGAACTTTTGGCATGCTTTGATACTTTGCTTTGATATGTATTGTTTCCTTAAGGAGTTTTGACTCTTGATAGCTTTTAGCTTTTCTGAAATTATGGCATGGGATCATTTATATATGATATACCGTTTACCCTGCTTCCTTTCCGTGGGTCTTTTGTTGTCACTCCCTTGGACATTTAAGATGTGACATGGATGGAGCCTCGAAATAGTATTCCAGACCTCTTTTACTTCTGAGTTATTTATAGGGGTTAAGTAAGACTTCAATGAATGCATGGCCAGTTAGGAACACTGCTACTAGAAGACATTCTATGTTTCAAAGAACAGTCTTTTGCTCAATATTTCAGTTAATTAAGAACCCTAATGTTTCCATTGCAACCAAAACTTTGCCTCTTTATTCAAAAATAAAAAGAACTAGTAACAAAGCATTCAAACCAAAAGAAAACAGCATCAAATCAAATCATCAAAAAGAAAATAGCATCAAAGCATTAAAGGAAAACAACATTATTTATGTACAAGGCAAAAAGAAAAGAAAAGAAAAGAACATGTGTGCCCGCCCTTAAAAATCTTCAATCAAACGAGTTAAAGGGCTAGGCTGCAGTGTAGGCTGAAAATCTATCCATGGTCTAAGTGTACCATTTTTTAAATTGAGACCATGTCTACTAATCTACATTCATCTTTATCCGCATGAGGAAGTTGAAGGAGTTTAGGCTGATTGTCAATCTTATAACTGGCCTTTCTTTCTGTATGATGTCTTAGCTTAAGCTCGGTTAGATAATTTCCCAATACAGAATTAGCAGATTCATTTCCCTCTCCTAGCCTAGTGACGGTATGCTTCATGTAAGGCTCTCTCAAAATTTTAATCCGATCAGGGGTACCCTTAAGAGGCAACCATAAATGAGACCAGTCTGAAGCAAAATAAACTTTTAATCTAGCAGACCAATCTCGGTTGAGAATAAGCCCATATCCACCTGGTATGTCAGCCACCATAATGTCAATAAATTGGCATATCTTGTTGTTTGCAAAAAAGCGAATGAGAACATTTTTCATTTCTCCCACTACTTTGACTCCTGTGATATCTAATTGTGTTACTTCCCAGGCTGTGGATTCTGGTTGTCCATTAATCTTTTTGCAAACCTTCAGTGGCATAACATTCACCACTGATCCAGAATCTACCAAGCAATTATGCACATTATGATTCAGCATTTCTAGGGTCAAAAGAAAAGGCGGGGTTTCAGCTTTTTCTTCCCAACCTGGTTCTATGTCTTCTTCTCCTGGTTGGTTTTGAGTGGGTATATCCTCTTTAAGCTCCTCAATTTCTTTATTGTTTCCTTGATCAACACTTGCCTGTTTTTCCACAGGCTTGACAGGATCACTGATTGGCTCTGCCTCCTGGTTGACAGTAGTGACTTCAAGTGTTTTATCTTTAACATTCACAACCACCTGTCTCTTGACATTCTCTTGCAATTTTTTAATCTTTGAAATTATTGTATTGTCTTTAATTGCTAGGTCCGTACCTTTTGTTGATGTTGGTGTGTATTCATATTTAAGAGCATTCTCTTCTATGTTGAAAAGCGAGACACCATTCCATAAGAACATGGTATCATCATCTTGTTTCTCTATGGTCTAGTTTTTCTCTTCTTCCTTACCACTGTCCTTAGTCAATTTAGATTCCAGCAGCTTATTCATCACCAATTTCATCAAGTTTAACCATTGAGGACACTTCTTTTCAAAATGAGGTTGTTGGTGAAAAGTGCAGAAATTATCACCCCCTACTTCTATTATGTTTATTGATGGTAAATTTGGTGGAGGTATTTTCCATTGGTTGCTATCCTCTCTTTTTTGGTAGTAGGGTTTGTAAGTTTTCTGAGCTTCCCTCACTTTCTCTAGATCTATTATTCTGTTGGATAGATTCTGCATCATTTTCAGCATTCCCTGATAATCATGTGATTGTTCAGCTTGAGGTTTAGATAGCAATAAGGCTCTCCTCTCGATAGTCTTTTCTCTCAATTGCTCAGGATAGTCTTCTATACTTTTCTTTTCAGCCTCTACCCTTTCTGCTTCTTCACAAGTCTCTACCAACGTAGGCTTGGCTTTCATTTTGGCAAGCATGGCTAGTTCAGGTCCTAGGGCAGAGGTGAAATATTCAATTAAGACCTTGTCAGAGGGTCTGTCAGCTTCAGAAAAGTTCTTTAGGTATGTTGAAAATATTTGAGTGAAACTATGTACCTTCTCATTATTCTCTTTTCTTAACAAACCAAGACCTTTCATCAGTGAGGCATGTGTCTTTTGGGCTGAGTATTTACTTCTGAAAGTCCTTTCAAAAGTGTCCCAATCAGGAATGGAGTTTGCAGGCAAACTAAAATACCAGGATGATGCTGCTCCTTTAAGGGTGTGAGGGAAAAATATACAGACAACATATTCGTGCTCTCCAGCCCTTAACTCCTCTAATGCTAGATAAAAGCTTTGCAGGTGGTCATCTACAACAGTCCTTTCCTCGGGATCAAACTTGGGCAACAGCTTGTTGAAATCTTGAGGTAGGTTATGCAAAGGAGGTGTTAGGTTCAAAGGTGATCTAGCTCTCCAAGCCGGCAATGGGTTGGGCTGATTCACATTTATACCTTCCATGAGCAAAGGTGAATGACCAGGAGTCTGAGTAAGAAACACAGTAAGATGAAACTGGGCTTTCTTGCTTCAAAGGTAGAACCAAAACCTGTATGTACTTGGGTTAGGTCGAAAGCTTCAAAACATTTGCTGGTGAGGTAATCTTGGGAAAATAAGTTTCCACGGCCAACCATGCACTGGAAGACCTCCTTCTAGCGCCAAAACTGTTGAGGCCTGGAAAATCGTAGGCAACAATAGAAAGGGATTATCCCCAGTCAACGTTCCCAACTAGCACGTGACTGTTTGGTATAGGGAATCCATCCGATTTGCGGTCCGGCTACCGTAGGTCAAAGTAACAAAAACAAAGGTTTTACCGGTTGCGGCCCGGTCCACCGTGTATTTTTGTATTTTTTATTTTAAGTATGATGTGCACATGCCTAATTAACCATGCAGGGTGATAAGGATGCAAGGGGCAGTCACAATGTGATGCGCAGGTTCTTACCTCTTGTCTTAGCACTCACCAGCATCTCAATAACATATGCAGTAATGAAATAAAACTAACTATCTATCTATCTATCCCCGAGGAGCAAACTGTAACTTAATTATGAGTAATGTGTATTGTGCATGCATTATAAAGAGAAATTACAGGTAGCTGACTTTTCTTTCTACAACACATAAACGATTAAAGATGTTTCAACAATCAAATAGCCAATTGTTTTATGAACAGCATACATTACTCATGGTGGTAATTCCACAAAATAAACCAGAAATCATTTAAACAAGAACATAGGTTCTAAGAGTTAGAACGATCTCACGGTTAATGGACAAAAGATGGAAAAACAAAATAGTTCATCTTTCCGCCATCCACAGCATAACATTTGAAAGTGCCACCAATCTTTCTCCAACAGGAAAACAATTACTCTTTATTGCAAAAAAAAGTATTTCTTCTTACAATATCGCTTTCCATGCCTAACTGGGAAAAAGCCCCTTTTTCCTCTAAGTATTCTATATTTATACAAAAGGGCGAGACTATTTGGATGCCAAAAATGACCCTTGGGCTTCCCAACTTTTCACCTCCCAAAACTTTTCCTTAAATGATTTTTACAAAATCGTTACAAATTACAAAATGACCAATCCTTCATGAGGAGGGTCCCACTTGGGTGTCTAGAAACTTCTTCCACGCCAAAGCTTCAGAGGCAATGCCTTCAAAGGCACATGGTTCTAGAAACTGAATGTTGATCTCAAACTTCGCAGCCTGGTTCTTTATAGCCTCAATCCTGGCTACACTCAACCGAAGTTGATCCTCCAGAAGCTGCACACTGATAGCTGAATGATCTACTTCACTTCTCAAGATCTGCTCATCCAGGGCTTTAATATGTTGTACTTTAGCTCCCTCCTCCTAATATCTCTTCTGCAACAGCTCCATAAATGAGTTGTGGTCCGGGACAGCATCGAGCCTCTGCTCGGCCTCTATCTGGCACCAGTTTTAGGTAATAAGGAGCCTTCTAAAAAACTCTGTGCATCCTCCTTTTGTCTTTTTAACGGCTTTCTTGAAATCCTCCGCAGTATTTATAGTAAATTCCAATAAGTCATAATCTCGCTTGAGGGCCTGTTGATCCTTTGCTGGCAGCTCTGCTGGAGTTTCTTCATTGTTTTCCATCCTTTCCATTCTTGTAGTCAGGAATTCAAGGACGTCCTGAGATCTATCAATGAAATAAGAG
The DNA here is from genome assembly GCA_001517045.1 of Pseudotsuga menziesii. Lineage (NCBI taxonomy): Eukaryota > Viridiplantae > Streptophyta > Pinopsida > Pinales > Pinaceae > Pseudotsuga > Pseudotsuga menziesii. The sequence continues at coordinate 48,188 of LPNX010546044.1, read as the reverse complement.
GAGGTCTCCAGGATTTCCTCCAATCGGTTATCTATCTGCAGCACTTTGCACCTCTCTCCTTCTATAGTAGTTTGTAGCTGCAGCATCTTAGCCTTCTGGGCCAAGACATGCTCTTTGAACGGTTGGAGGTTAACCTGTTGCTCCCTTGCTTTCTCCAGATCAGTTGTTAAAGAAGATATCTGCTCTTGATGTTTCTTTTCCTGTTCTTGGGTGTGCATCTCACTGGCCTCCAAGATGATATTTTGTTGCTCTTCTAGCTCTTCTACCTTTCCCAGCAGTCGTTCCTTCTCCATCTTTAGCTCTTGATATTCTTTCTGCACTTTCTCCAGGCACTCCTGCGTAGTTTCCATAACTTGTCTCTCCACTTGGAGGACCTGCAATTCATCCTTAGAAGACATCATCTCCCTCTGCATGTCTTCATATTTCCTTTTCAGCCTATTGTTTTCCTCTTGCTCTTTTCTCAATGTATCTTTCAATTGAGCAGAAGATTTCTTGGATAGCTCCAAGTCTGCATGATCTTGTCTACATTATCCTCTGAAGCTTGGATTAATGCAGCTCCTGCTCTGATGGTGAATCTAGGGTCTTGTTTTGTTCCAAATACAACGGGTGTATCCGTTATCATTTTCCCAGGTAGAAATCCTGTTTCAATCTTCCTTTATGTTCTCTTCATTATTATCTTTGTCGCCCTGTCATAGAAAACAGTGTTGAAATCAGGGATCTCTTCCCCTTTTTTCTGTACAAAGGGGGCCAGCTTGAGTGTGGGGGCCATGGGTGTGCTGGCCGCAGGTTCTTATGGGTCCTGAACCTGGGGGTTCTCCACATTCTGGGTCTGTCCTCCATTTGTGTCAGAGGCTGACTGTTCTGTCTGTGTCTGTGTCAATTTTAGCCTCTCTGCTTCTTGCTTTCAGAGCTCCTCATCAAGCTTCTTTTTCTTTTCTTCTTCTTCTTTCCTTGCATCTTCTTCAGCTTTTCTAGTTGCCTCTTGCGCAGCTTTTCTTTTCTCTTCTTCTTCTCCCTGTAACCACCTTGCAGCTTCTTGTGCCAGCCTTTGGGCTTCCTCATTTCTTCTCTTGGCTTCCTCCTCAGCTTTTGCTTGTTCATCTCCCTTCCCACCTTTGGTGGTGATCTTCTTCTTGAATCTTCTTCTCAAAGCTGTTATGTTCAAGGCACTTCAGAAGACAGATTCTTCCCTATCCCAATGGTGGGTGTACTCAAAATGTACGTTGTTTTCTTTACAATGCTCAGCTACTTTATTGTAGGAGTCACTTCTATGGAAAGGCATCTCGCCAAAATGAAACCTTTCCAACTCTTCTATGAATTCATCCGCTTTCTTCACCCTGGTGAATCTGTAACTTCCTAACTTGAAGGGAAACGGAGGATAGGCAGCCTTCTTATGCTCAAAAAAGAAGCTCCCTATGCCATCCAAGAAGACTTGCCTAACTACCTCCTTGTGGATGATGTAATCAGTGGCGTATTTGGGCAGCAGGGAAGGAGCTCTTGACCCTCCAAACATCCTGAAGTAAAGGCCATCCTCAATCAGATAGTAGTCTCCATATTCTTCCATTACTTGCAGCGCTTCCTCTGACATGCAATCATACTCTTTTAATAAAATGAGCATATACAGCGGCATGATGAAGTATTCATATACTTCTCTATAATGGCTGTGATACTTGTGTGCCCAGAGTGGTTTATATGCAGAATAGACAGACATTCTTTCCCTATCCCAAATGCACTTGAGGCCGGGGAAAGGCTGTTGCACAATATACAATCGACAAGTATGGAGCTCATATAGAATTCAGACCTTTTTTGGGATACTCCACCCAAGGCTGAGGCCAAGCAGGCAGAGAGACTATTTGATACAATGCTGGCCTAGTTGAAAATTGTCCCCTGGGTTGCAACATAAAAAATGATGGGCATCCATTCCAATTTGAAGAACCTACCATGGGCTCTCCCAAAAATCCTGTTGAGCATTAAATCAATGAACCTATATGGGGTTCTTAAGCTAGCTGTATCATAATCACCCGTTGGCCTATTCCTGAAATGTTTTCCAGGCAACAGCATCTTTTTAAGAGTCTCAACCAGGTCCATTCTAACGTTGTTCAGCCAATCATCAGATAAAAATACTTGCACTTCAGGTAGGTGGTAAGCCAGGGATACATATCCTAAGCTATAAGCGGCATAGCCCTGTTTTTTGACATTCTCCACAATCATCGTGGTTACATCTGCCCGGGGAAGAATCCAACCAATTACTTTAGAGCAGGGGAATAGCTCTGGTCTTGTAGCAATCTTCATCAGTGAAGATCTCTCAATGTTAGCATATATGCTTTCTTCCTCCAAGCCCATATCGGGCACTTCTCTACGGGTGATTAACCTATATATTCCCCCCCATTGGTATTCAGGTTCGACATCAGATATACACTTGGTGTCCTCATATATGTACTCAGTCTTGGTGACAACTTCCACTTCTGGGTCCTCCTCAACCACAGGAGCCTTCATCTTTTGCCTCTTTGACATTGTGAGTTCGAATTATTCCTAGCACTGCAGCGTGTATGGCGGAAGAAAAGGCGGTCAAGCTCCCACTATTGAAGCCACCTGGAATGAGCGTACACCGACAGCAGGGTCCGACCAAGCTCGAAGGGAAGACAACACGATGAGAGCGACAGTGGGAAAGTCGAAACGGCAATCCAAATAGAATAATCGAAAATAGACCCGGCCCCAAATATATATATATAAGTCAACACGTGTGGCGGGGAAAAAAGAAAATTGGACAGCGGAAGCTAAACGGATCGGAAGTCGAAAGCGTAACTCCTTCCGCAACGGCAGAAGGCCAAACCATAAATCCATCCACGGGGATAACCAGGAGACACACAATAATGCGCGTCGAAGCTTAAAAACATCGGAGAAAAAGCAGAACGGGAGCCGCAACGGTGGATATATAAAGGACAAGTCATTCCGCCGTAGGAAAATTCTTTATCGGAAGAGAAACGACTAAGAGATAGGCAAGATTAGTGTTTCTTTCATCCGCAATGGCGGAAACGTAAAGGACGTGACCTTCCGCAAAGTCGGGGCTTTAAAATGATTAGACAACCGAAACGATAAACCTTTCCGCAGCCGCAACGGCGGAAGCCCAAGGCTTACGGAACCGATGAAAATAACACGGCGGGGTTGAAAAACCAAAGCGGCGATCGGGGAAGTTAGTAGTTTGCCGTCCGCAACTACGGAGGAGGTATCAATAAAAGCTTCGATGTGAAAACTGAAACCCAGCTGATTAAGCCAACCACGTCGGAGAAAATTAACGAGGCCAAAACCGATTATCTATCCGCAACGGCGGGGGGGAAAAGGCAAATACATTTCCGATTCAAACAAGCTGAGAACGAATTTAAAAGCAGCAATGAAGTTCGAACAAACAGTGCATTGTTTCAAGCGTTATAGGAAGAATCAAAACAAGTGGTAGATCAATCCAAGCATAAGAAAAGTCTTTCTCAAAAAATCATTAGACCAAATCAAAGAAGAAAATCGAACTAATCTAAGCAAAAGGAGGGTCCCGAAATTTTTTGGAATTTTGGGAAATTGTTGTAGCTGCAATAGCTGTATGTTGTGGTACCCCAAGCCATAGGAATTTCTCTCCGTAACATCGGTGCACCCAAAAACTGCATGCACTGATGCGACTATTGAGAACGACCATGCCGAAAATGAAAATGAAAATGAAAAATTTACCCTAATCTCTTGCGCTCCACTATGGATGTGCCAGTGCTTTTGCAATAAATAAATGCATCAGTTTCAAATATGAAATTACAAAAAAAAAAATATGTATGGCATTTAACCCTAACACGTTGCAGTAATTTATGTTAAGCACTGGTGCAGTGTCAGAATACTAACACACCGTTGATGATTAGAAAGACATGAAATATTTGTCTCGCTTTTTTTTATTTTACCTATATTGGTTTGTATCTATTAACGTGCACCGATGTGTTTAGTGTAGTGGTGAATTGAAAAATATTTAGAATATTTCCATCTAGGATTTTTGTTTACCCTACTTTAGTACTTTCAAATCTGTTATGCACCAGTGTATCATATTAATTTAAATGCATCAACTATAGAATTATATAATCTTGTGTTTCCGCTTGACAGTGTTTTCAACATTGGTGCCACATGATTTATTTCTACACCGATACGTAATGGAAATAGGCGCACCAATGCATTTGCTATGTATAAAAATACAAAAAAAAACATTCACTAAAACCTCCACCCATTGGCATTTGCTAGCGACCTCCACTATAAATGGATATTTGGTCTCTTTTTATAGGAGCTTCTGTAAAAACCTATGCTAGAGGTCCTTTTCCTTGCAATGTCAGAAGTGTCTAAAAGAAGGTTCGGGATGGTGTTCATTATGTAAAGCAGATGAGGAATCTATTGCTCACCTCATATTTTTATGTCCATTTTGTAAAATGGTTTTGGCAAGAGGTCACAAGGGTGTTGGGTCATGTTTGAAATTTCCAAGGAGTTTCAATAGAAATTACTTTTCAAGGATGGCTATAAAATCCTTCCAATCAACCCTATAAATATTTTCCTCTTATTCTTGGATGGGGGATTCTGATAGCTTAGAAAAACTCAATTTTTTTAGGACAAGACTATTGTTCTGGAGGTTATAGCTTTGTGTGGTATTGGAACTCTTTGTTTTTTTCCCCAGATAAAGGGGGGGGGAATTTGTAACCCACAAGAATAGGATATCAATAAAATGATGTCATGGGATTTTTTTATGGCACCTCACAGAGAGAACAGTCTCTTTGCGATGGCGGTGTAGTTCTCTACCTCTCAGACACACTTTTTTAAAATCCCATTGGGATTTAGGTAAGGATCAAATAACTATGCCAAGTTGATCACTATAAAAATACGCATTCTATTTTCCCTGGAAAAGGATGTCGAAACCAGATGTCATGTCCCCAATTAAATAATCTCCAAATAAGACTACTTGCAAATAATGTTCCACTAACCTACTAGTTCCCTAGGTTGAGATGGAGACATAAATTTTGCAATAAGGGGATATGGGAACCAAAATGACTTTATTTTACCATATTAACATTTAAATGGGTCACATAAATGATAAATTATAAGAAAATAAGGTGGCATGGGTTCATGAAGACACTTGGAAGCTTGTGGAGCCTCTAGATGACTACATTCCCCACACACTTGGAATGATATTCATCCAAATTCGAACACATGGGAAATGTAACGTTATTGGAGTGTGATGTGGTGTCAAATATTATATAATAAGCCAAGGAATTTGAATAGTTAGAGAGTAACTCCCATGGAAGAGGAAGATACTAGAAGACGAGGTGTGCCACTTGGAAGGAGATTACATGCACTCTATGACAACAAATGATGAAAGATTCTATGACAAGTATGAAAAATTCAAACCTGATTGCAGACATATGACAAATCTGACATGACAGGGATAAAACTATCCACCAAGAGATCGAATTTGGGAGCAATAGGCAGCCATTCCAATTGGTGAAAGAATTGAAGCATGAAGAGGAAGACAAGTGTCATGAGAGTTACTAAACCACTAAGATGAGTTGGAGGAAGACCATGGAGGGAAATTAGACCTTAGGAAGCCTCATGAAGTTAATAAAAGGATTTCACAAGTAATTATAATATATTTTTATCATTTTTTAATTGGCCTTTGTCATTTTGGAGAGCGTTTGCTTGTCTATTGCACGGTGAGTGTTCACTCTCCCTGCTTGTGAACCAATTTCGAGGGAGTTGGATTCCTTTCCAAGTTGGTTGATGGATAGGCCATTAATACCTCTCATTGGAGATTAATTAAAGAGTTTTAGTTTCATTCCAAAGTTCCATACAATCGAATTTTCATCTATCTCCCTATTCTATCATTCCTTCTTCATTCCCCCACACTCTCATGTTTATAGTGCACTTGTTGGAGTGGTGCTTACACTTTGCTGAGGTTATTTGAGACCAAATCCTTTATAAATTACGTATGTATATTTACTCTTATATCCATACACTATGTAATTCTAAATATCATAAATCCATATGTCAAAGGCTTGCATTCCCATGCTCTTGAGTGACCGGTTTTCATGTATTTGGCTTCCATTTTAAAGGAGTTGTATAAGAAATTTGTATGAGTAAATTTATATGATTTTAATGATGATTGAGAAAAAATATAGTGATTTATAACTCTTTAATTTCATTACCATATTCTATATAGCTCCAAATTCAAGAAACTTCAATGTGAAAGCCTCGCATTTCCATCCTCTTGAATATTTAGTTTTCATGGATTTAGCTTCAATCTTGAAGTAGTTTTATATAAGATTTATATGAGGGATGTCCTCTGATTTTGATGATGTTGTGACATCAATATATTATGTTTTACTCTGTAATTCCATTTACCTATGCTATGTGGGTCTAAATCCAAGAAATCCATATGTGAAACTCTTGGAATTCCATGCTACTAACTCACTAGTTTTCATGTATTTGACTCCCATACCGAATGAGTTGTATACAAGACTTGTATGAAGAGATTTATATGATGTTTAATACTATTTTGGAATCAATTTTATTCTTTATATTGTCTCTATATTTCACATCCTAATATGAACCTTTAACTCTACCTTTCATATGTCAAAATCGAGCTAGTTATGTAATTTCCCCATGAGCAATTTCACTAGAAGTTATAAAACGAATGTGGAACTCTATAACCAGTTTTCAGAAATAATAACCATGTGTAATTAAATTACATGAGGTCTTATATGATTCTCCATACTCTTCTTACAAATTTTGGAGGGATGTACATGATTTGGGGAGCCAATTTGGCTCTCACCCTTGGGGAGAATTTGGCCTCAATTTTCCTAGTAAAATTGCCCCTTTTATTATTAGCCCCAAATAAAGTTAAAGAAACCTAAATTCATATAAAAAGTGTACATAAACCACCTTGATATTTTATAAGACTCACCATAACATTTCCTTTCAAATTTGGATCCATTTGGTGCCATTTTGAACTCCTAGAGTGAAAACTAGTTAAGCTCGAATTTTGCCCAAATTGTAATTTTCTCAAAAATCCCAAGTAGGTACATTATAGTGGTATCAGAGCATGTTCTTTGTACCTATTTAATTTATGGATTATATGGATGAATTTAATAAGCTCATTAAGTCGAATTTTGATTATACGACCAAGCAACTTATGCAAGGGTCTGAATTGATGGCTAGCCAACTTAGGGGTAAGCTGGAAGCTGGGGGTAGTAGTAGTTTCCATCATGGAGAGACACATAAGACCATTATTTTTGAAGACTTTGATGATTTTTTATATGGATTTAGGAACAATAAGGCATATTTTAACTCATTCAGGAAAACTCATCAATCCATAAGTATGGAGGAGACCAAGGAGCCACTAAGTTCTATGGGTGGTGAAGTAGAAAAAGTATTACATCAAGAGGATCGAAAGTCACTCCCAAATGACTTTGAATAATATGAGGAAACATCACATGATAATGAAGAAGAGTTCCATCAAACTATTGAGTATCATTCCGAGACACATTCTAATGTGGACATGGACCAAATGGAATCTATTGATGGATGCTTAAATTGTGAAGGAGTGCCTACTGATGGGTGCTCACAACTCTATGTTGGTGACATAGAGATCAGATTTGAAAATGTTGCTACAATAAAAATTTATTATAAGCATGAAGATGAATACATTGTGACATACAATGAAGAACCAAGATCAACTTCCCCATCACCACTTGAGCTTCAAGAAGTTGATCAAATCAAGAAGAAAGAAGAAGAGGAGGTTCTCTCCTATGAACCATCCTTCATTGAATGGTCTTTGAAGATGAGTAAAGGGAATATCCATGAGGCTCTTATCATACTCAATGAAACTAAAGAATTGGTGTCAAATTCTTGTTGGAAATTTTTTTCATTGGAGGAGCCATCCTTTCTTGAAGACATGGAGAAGATTCAAAGAGCAATGTGCAATATCGAAGGTAATTTCATGTCTTTTATTTTTTATCGAAACAATTTGGTTGAGCTTAATGAATAGCTACATGAAGAATACTTGAATAATAATGAGGATATTCATAAGCTCAAAGTTCAAAATGAGCAACTTCTTGAAAGGTTGCAAGATACTTGTTCTTCCTCCTATTTTTCATATTGTCATATGGTAGATTGCTTGGAGGATTCTCATGACATGAGGGATCATGAGAAACATGGAAAATTCCAAGTTCTTGATTTGTTTGAAAATTATCTTGATGAGATCCAATCACTTATTGTGGTGCAAGAGGAACTTGAGTTGCCTCTTGAAAATGGTTGCACACTTTTTGAAGAAGTGTGTGATTCCACTACCTTGCAACCAACCTAAGAGGGAAGTTTTGAATTTTTTAGGGAGGTGCATGTTCCTAACCCTATGAATCCTTCACATTATGAAAATTTTGCACATTCTGATCATTTGGGTGAGTTGGTTCTTTCTCCTACATCCTGCACATCCATATTTTACATCGTTCATCCTAATGAATTGTGGGTGAAAGGTTTCTTTACACGAGTATGGGGTTCCTATCTCTCCTTTTGATGATGACATGACTAGAGTGCCATCTTATTTACATTTTCAATAGCATCCTTTGTTACATTATGATGATATACATATTCATGGGTGTATTGACGATAATTATTTGAGCCACTTGAAGTCTTCATGTTTTCTTTGCTCCATATTTGGTTCATATTTTGGTGGAGGTTCTTCATTCAATTCTTGGATGAAAGAACACATGGATGATTATTATTTTGATGCATCTTACATTCTTTTGGAGCAGCATTATAGGACATGGGATCCTCACCTTTTTCATTGGATTAGATTTGATATAATACTTTATGCTTATGTGTATGGGCCACATGATGATCTACTTACTTGGATGTGCAAGAATTGTCATGATCCTTTGATGAGGTACCTTATTGATGTACAATTTTATGATGTAGTTATGTACTTTAGTGATCTATCTTTTGTACTCATGATGATTGGACGGGTATAATACAAGCAATGGGATCTGGGTATTGCTTGGTTTCAATTTTGGGGGAAACAAGCAGTAGGGGATATTGAGTCGCCACTTGAGAAGGTGATTGTAATAAGAGTAGAGAAAAAACAAGCATGGTGGCTCCTCTTTGAAACTTTCTTTGAATCTTGGAAATTCAAGGTTGGCAACTCAATACCAACTTCAAAGAATTATACAGAAGAAAAAAAGGGTTGAAAGTTCATAAAATGCTTTCAAAAGATGGAGGTAAGGATTATTTGTGAAAAAAATGTTTTGATGGATTTATTAATCCTTTTGGTATTAGTGGTCATGTCGCAGAATATATCAATATTAAAATATCCACATATCTTTACTTTTGGAAACGCACAATTGTAGTACATGAGTGCCACTACTCAAATTGGAGCTAAGGTTTGAAGAAAAGTTTTGGAAGGAAAGAAGATTATTCAAAATCCATTTTTGAAATTTATTGAGGACAAGAAATATTGAGTGGGGATATTGTCATGTCCCAAATTAAATAATTTATAAATAAGACTACTTGCAAATAATGTTCCACCAACCTACTAATTCCCCAGTTTGAGATGGAGACATAAATTTTGTAATAAGGGGATTTGGGACCCAAAAGGACTTTAGTTTACCATATTCACATTTAAATGGGTCACATAAATGATAAAATATAATAAAATAAGGTTGCATGGGTTCATGAAGACACTTGGAAGCTTGTGGAGCCTTTGGATGACTAGATTCCCAACACACTTGGCATGATCTTCATCCAAATTCGAACACATGGGAAATATAATGTTTTTGGAGGGTGATGTGGTGTCAAATATCATATAATGAGCCAAAGAATTCAAATAAGTAAATTATATTAATTCCATGGAAGAGGAAGAGACTAGAAGACAAGGTGTGCCACTTGGGAGGAGATTCCATGCACTCTATGACAACAGATGATGAAATATTCTATGACAAGTATGACAAATTCATACATGTTCCAGAAATATGAAAAATATGACATGACAGGGATCAAAATAGCCACTAAGAGGTTGAATTTGGGAGTTATAGGAATCCATTCAAAATGGGGAAAGAATTGGAGCATGAAGAGGAAGACATGTGTCATGAGAGTTACTAAACGACTAAGATGAGTTGGAGGAATCCCATGGAGGGAAATTAAGCCTTAGGAGGTCTCATGAAATTAATAAAAGGATTTCATGAGGAATAATAATATATTTTTATCATTTTTCAATTGTCCTTTGGAATTTTGGAGAGCTTTTGCTTGTCCATTGCACGGTGAGTGTTCACTCTCCCTACTTGTGAACCAATTTCGAGGGAATTGAACTCCTTCCCAAGTTGGTTGATGGAGATTCCATTCATACCTATAATTGGAGCTTAATGAAGGAGTTTTAGTTTCATTTTGAAGTTCCATACAAGCTAATTGTCATCTATCTCCCTCTTCTCTCATTCCTTCTTAGCCATTCCCCCACACTCTCATGTTGATGGTGCACTTGTTAGAGTGGTGATTACACTTTGCTGAGGATATTTGAGGCCCAAGAATTTATATATTATGTATGGATATTTACTCTTATTTCCATATGCTCTGTAATTCAAAATATTATAAATCCATATGTGAAAGGCTTGCATTCCCATGCTCTTGAATGACTAGTTTTCATGTATTTGGCTTCCATTTTAGAGGAGTTGTATAACAAATTTGTATGAGGACATTTATATGAGTTTGATGATGATGGAGAAGCAATATATTATGTATATATCTGTAATTTCATGACAATATTCTTTGTATCTCAAAATTCAGTAAACTCCATTGTGAAAGGCTCGCATTTCCATGCTCTTGAATAACTAGTTTTCATGGATTTGGCTTCAATGTTGAAGTAGTTTTATATCATATTTGTATGAGGGATGTTCTATGGGTTTGATGATGTTGTGAAAACCATATATGATGTGTTACTCTGTAATTTCATTTCCCTATGCTCTGTGGGTCGAAATCCAAGAAATCCATATGTGAAACTCTTGCAATTCCATGCTACTAGTTCACTAATTTTCATGTACATTTGGCTCCCATACTGAATGAGTTGTATACAAGACTTGTATGAAGGTATTTATATGGTATTTAATACTTTTAGGGAATCAAATTGTATGTTGTATATGGTCTATATATGTCACATCCTTATCTAAACCTTTAACTCAACCTTTCATATGTCAAAATCGAGCTAGTTATACAATTTCCCCATAAGCAATTTCACTGAAAGTTATCAAACGAATGTGGAACTCTATAACCAGTTTGCAGAAATAATAACCATGTGTAAAAAAATTCCATGAGGTATTATATCATTCCCCATACTCTTCTTACAAATTTGGTAGGTTCGTACATAATTTGGGAAGCCAATTTGGCTCTCACCCTTCGGGGGAATTTGACCTCAATTTTCCTAGTAAATTTGCCCCTTTTATTCTTATCTAAAAATCAAGTTTCATGAGCCTAAATTCATATAGAAAGTGTCCATAAACCACCTTGATATGTTATAAGACTCACTGTACCATTTCCTTTCAAATTCAAGACCATTTGGTGCCATTTGGAACTCCTAGAGTCAAGACTAGTTAAGCTCGAATTTTGCCCAATTTGTAATTTTCTCCAAAATACCAAGTAGGTACATTACACTACAGATCTTTGGAGACTCAATGTTGGTTATTAATTGGATAAAAGGAAAACAAATATGCATAAACACTCGATTGATCCCTCTGTTTGATGGGATTCTTAATATTAATTCAAGTTTTGATTCTTCTCTTGTATGCACATCTACAAGGAGCAAAACCAAGACACAGATGCTCTTTCTAAAGAGATCCTTCAACTAGTTAAAGGACAGTTTCAATTTACAGAACATAGCAATAGACAACATTATTAATATTACCATTGACCTTTCCTCGAAGGGGCCAAGATATTAGATACTGAGCTCTTGATTCTCTTACAATTTTTATTAAACATGCTTTGTCAACAAACTTACTATGGTTACTATATTATTGTATAACTATTTTGATTAAATGACAACACTTTGTAATAACATGATATTTAGATAGACATACAACATCCCTCAAGCATATTTAGCTTATTTTTTATTTTGACTCTAAAAGCATATCTCATATCTTTTTGGAGCTCCTATATCTTCTGAATATATGCATATATCTGCACAATATAATTTTGTACTCTACAAAAAGATTAAAAAAAAATTCCGCAGAAAATATATGTGTAGGGGGCGATTGCTTTTTTAATATGTCCATAATAAGTATTTTAGCGAACGATCAAATAATGATGACTAATTAGTATTGCATTCCATAATATGTCCATAATAAGTATTGCATTCCACGATCGAATAGTGATACTTGTTTACAAGCAAAATGGAACAATCAACTGGGAATAAGTTAAGTAGAATTGCACTTTTATAATTCATTATATCGAATAAATAAATAATGATATAGGTAATCTTCTATTATTATTAATTAGAAATTTTGTAGTGTTTTTATTCAATATAAGTAAAATTTGTATTGGTTTTTATTAGATAAAAAATTATAAGAGTTAAATAAAAAAATATTTTAAAATGATTTGTTATGTCCTTGACATATAGTTTTAAGTGGAGGGAATTAGTTTAGTAGTCAGGCTATTATTTTTATATAAACTATAGTTTTAACATTGATGTTTATATTGTATATTAAAAACAACCTTTAAAAATACATTTATTTAAATTAAAATTATTTCTCAAAAGCTGACATCTACCTTATTTTGTGTTGCCCACCTCACAGAGGCAGAAAAACGTCATTTAAATTATCTAATTTAAATGCAGTATGGGCTTTCACATTATTCCAGAATTGATGCATCGACGATTCCTTTTCTTTTTTGTTTCTTTTGAGCTTAGGGGTCGTCCAAGAAAGATGAGGTTGTTGTTGCAACAAGGAAGTGGTTGACACGTTGTCGGTGGCATCACCTTGCATTTTTCAAAAGTCCATTTTAAAATTGCTCAGTGTCAATGCCTGTAGGTTTTTGAAGGGTTCTTTCAATTTATTTCTACTCACTATATACAACTTGACGTATTTATTTTGAAATCAAATTTCTTACGTGGTTATGCACTGCAATTAATCGCAAACCCTAAATAATAACCCGACATATTCAAAACATGCAAATGAATGAAGCCCTTATTCTTATGCGCTTAATCTTGCAACAAATTGCACCCCTAACACTTTTACTGCTTGAAAATTTGGAACATACTTTTCCCAACGTTTTGTATGAGTCTAACTTTCTACAAAAATTCTCTAAAACTCTCCGGAGATATCATTCAATGGTTGTTTAAACTCTTCAGGAAAATCAAACTTACCCTCTGCCAGAAAAATGCAATATAAAGGAGTCCAAAATATGCAAAAAAAAAACTCATAACTTTATGGCTTTAAAATTTCCCAGAAAATGCCTTAGGAGTCTTAACATTGGGATTCTTGAGTCTAGTGAAAACTTCACAATTACTTTCGAGTTAGAAGAGTTTGACCCGACTTTTTAGCAAAAGAGGAGTCAAGTCAAAGCCGGAATAATCCATAATTGTGAGAGAATGAGAGAGAGATAAAATGGTTGCATTTTCTTCAGGATTAGTTATATGCTAAACACTTCATTATTGTCATCCTATGGTTGCAAAATGTTTGGCATATTGATCTTGACATGAACTTTGATGAATCATGGTTACCAGACCCGACTCCATCTCCAGCATCCATACACTGCAAAATATCAATATTTGTCCAATTGGGGAGAGGTGAAAAAATCAAGAAAAACACACAAAAAATGAGTAAAACAAGCTCACTTTCTCGAGGGGTTGAGTTTTTTTTACGCGTCCATGATTGAAACTCATTGATCTTCCAATGAAATATAGAATACTTGCAGCTGAAACTTTTTCTTGGCCATTGAAACTTGTTGTCGAGTTGAATTGAAGGTATCATGAGATGAGTTTTACCTAGGAGTCCAAGTCAAACCTAGCAGGTCTGTTAACCTGTCTGCTATAGTTTTATGCCCTTTGAGGAATCTGCATATTCATTTGCAAATGTTTGTTTAAACTTCTTTTTGAGCTTGAAATTGTGTGTTCTTGTCTTTTTGCCCCTTGCAAGTTGTTGTCAGACACATTTTGTTCTCAAATTCACCAAGGTATGTAGTGATTTTGTGACCCAATGTTTTAAAACTAAAATAGTCGAGGGTCAACTCAAACTGGAACCAAAATTGGCAATAAACCGGAGCGCTTTGATTTCAATGACTCCAACTACTAAAAAAATACTTAAAATTTTACAATTTTAATGAAAATATATATATTAACATTCCAAACTTGATTTCAATGACTCCAACTACTAAAAAATGCTTAAAATTTTACAATTTTAATGAAAATATATATATATTAACATTCCAAACTATAATTCCAAGTTTACAAATGTTGTGTGTTGTCACTTATGTATGTCATGTAGTGTGTTATGTATGCTAACATCATACATCACACACAATGAGTACTCACAACACACAAAGAAAAATGACTAACAACATTAAATTAGAATGATACATGCAACATAGCAAACATAGGTATACCATATGAATCATAAATTTCTTAGACATCTGATACTGTATTTGAAATTATGTTACATAATTGTGCAATGTGTAATGGCCAATATCCATATTTTACTATTCTATAAAACACGAGCAATGGCCTCATGGTTATTAATTTAGTATGGGAATTGAATTCATGGTAGTAGTATTGAAGAGAGAGGAAATTGTTGATGAATTTGTCATTGATGCAAACATGGACTCACAGTGGCCCCACAGTTTGTCATTGATGCCACCAATTCCCTCCTGCAGCGAACAGGTATGGATGATCCTATCACCCTCACATCCAGTGCCTTAGAGCCCACACAAAGTTGGTTCGTGCTTTAAAGCACCTTGTACCCAGTTTACAAGGTCTATGTACCCACAAGGATGAATCTTGGAGCCACCACCTTGTTGATGATGTTGAAGACCCTGGTGATGATGTTGAAGACCCTGGAGATGGTGTTAAAGCCCTTGTAGATGATGGAGAAGACCTAGATGGGTTGGCGAAGCATTAATGACCCATTCTATGGTAATTCATGGTCTGATGGTGTCATGGTATCCTAGGAGAAGGCCTAGAAACCCCACAGATGATTTCATGATGGATATTAACCCTTGGAGGTCCTCTTGTGTGGTTGAGGTGGTGGAAGAATCCCATGAAGTCTCTTGCTTGATAAAGAATCCCTTGAAGAAGCCCTTGGACCCACACTTGATGGTTTAATGACCTTGCAACCCTTGTTGGGGTCATGGAGCTCTTGGATGATGATGATGACCTTGTATGGTATTTGATATGCTATGGAACCCATGAACATGCCCTTGGTATGATGAAGAAGCCCGTGAATACTTGTCCATGGTGAAGAATACTTTGAAAAATCCTTTGGACCCACAATTGATGGTTTAAAGGTCCTTGTACTCTTAATGAAGATGATGAGGTCATTTGGGGACTTGGAACCCTTGGGGATGGTCCTAGGGCATAAAGAATACTTTGCACCCACTTATATGATGGTATGATGACACCTTGGACATTTGGTTTCTTTTGGATGATGGGGTCCTTGGTCATGCATGTCACGGTGATGGGGTCCTCTTTGAATCCCTTGAGGCTTGTTGCAACACTTGGACATACTTGATGGCATACAACAAACCCTAAGACATATGGTGGCATGATAACACACTTGATACACCCCTGGTGTTGATGATGTGGTGGATACCCTATGTACTTTAATGATGTGGCAAAGAAATGATTACATGCAATTTTTAAATGGTAGGGTTTGACTCTTGAATAAAGGATTTTTTTGTGACAAATTAAAATATATAATAATAAAAATACATCTTACCTTCCTTACCATGAATTCGGCATCAATTAAAGGAGATGGTCAACGTTGAAGAGTATATAAAGTTAAGACATCCACACTCCAAAAGTCATCTAAACAAGAGGAGGTGAAGGAGCTCGCAGCTGAGGCTATTGGATTGTGGTTTTCGATGGCAGCAGTAGAAGGAGGAGCAATCCGAATTTTTGCAACTTCACTGAGGAAAAACATGGGTGGTTTGAGGAGGAACTTGTGCCTATGGAAAAGCTTGTGGAGAAGCAGTCAACTGTTGAGAATTCAAAGGAAGCTAAAAGTTTAACTCTTGTTCTTCTTTTTTACAGTCCAAATCCTAGACTTGTCCTGGGGTTTCACATCCATCCAAGATTAAGAAGTGACCTAGCTTGAACAGTCCTAAAATTGCAAAGATAATTTTTGGGGGATGCATAAACAACAATATGTTGAAAGTTTTTGAAATTTGGGAGTATCACTAAGAGGAAATTCGGTGGATTATAGTAGCAGTAGTCATGTGAAGAATTCACAAGCTCTCATACAGTCCAAGTTGCAATACCAAGTTTGATGGTTAAAGCAGTGACCTAGTTGATGGACAAACCAAGCCCTTTTCATTGTTGAACAATCCAAGATGTGTAATGGTATGAATCTTGTTTTGGGTGGAGTTTACAACAGCAGATTGACATGCATTGTATGAGGTAAGATCACAAGTATGTTATACTCTACATGATGAATGTATGTATAGTCATGTACACACTGATGAAACAATGATGTGTTTATGTGTACAAGCTTAGTGATGTATCTAGGTGTACAGTGAAGTGTAGAAGTATGTATATTGTATTGCATCCACAATTATGTGTACAATACAGTGGTATACTCTAGAGTGCTTTCTTAATGCTTACCTCATGATGTTTGGATGATAATGTTTCCCTATACACTTGAAGCATTCTCCTTGACATTAATGCAATATGAATAGTGAATGTACAGTGACGTATGAAGTTACGTTGATTCCCTATTTGCAATACAGTGGTATATGTACAGTTACATATACAGTGGCATCTATACACAATGTACAATCATGTGTGAGGATACATACTCCACACTATGATGATATGCGGTGATGTGTGAGCAGTGATATACAGTGGTATGTATAAAGTGGTGAAATGTGTACAGTGACGTAAACATGTATGCATACAGTGTTGATCAGTGATATGTGAAGTATACCCTTGATGATACTATATACTTAAGGATGATGATATTATTTATGATGTGAATGTAATATGATTGTGGTTTGAACAGCAGAATCTAAATGAGTGACTTGTCCTTGAATACATAAACATGATGATGAAGATAATGTCCTATGAGTATGATATGAGATGATGATGCACTTGATGTATTCACCTTCATGATGATGATGATACCTTGTACACCATGATTTTGATGAGCAAATTGACCAGTAATTCAAAGAGTGAGGAGTAGAAGACCAGCAGGGTTGATGACCAAAGAATGATAACCAGTTTGACTAGCAGTATAATACACCTACAACAGAAGACATGATGATGAGATGACAGGTTGCATGGCAGCAGCAGAATTGGTTGATGATTTGTAGTAGTATTGATGAGAATAGGTTGACCAACAGAGGTTGATGTGCAGATATACATGAGCAGCGATTGATGCAAGCTAAGTCTTGCACTTGAGGATTGAACTCCTTAACCCTTTCTTAGTTGGAGCTAAGAAAACTAGGTTGGGTCTTGTTACAAGAGTTGGTGCTCTTCTTATCAGTTGGTGTTGATTGTAATCGAGAATATTATAGTCTTCCATTACCATAAATAAAAATCAAAATTACATATATTCTTTTGTCTCTCTTGATGTGATGATTGTGCTTATGTCTCATGATTGATTTAGTTGATGTAATTGATAACATAATGCTTTCTATACTATGATTGATTAAAAGAAGGTAAAAAGGTTTAAATTGCTCATACACTAATTCACCCCCCCCCCTCTCAGTTTGGCCATTGTGTCTAACAGAAACAATGACTATCATGAAGATGAATAACAACAACAAAATAACCATGGTGTTTCATACTTATGAAGTATTTGGCCAAGATTGGGAAGAAGGAGAAGAACCAATATTTTAAAGCTCGGAATGCAAGGGCAAGGAACAGAGCTACTTAACATGTTTTTTAATTGGTCGATTTGATACTGAACTAGATGGTTCGGGCATCAATCCAATAATTTTGGTACCAAACCGGTCACAAGTCTAAGTGTTGTTCCAATTTGGGGATTGATATGGTTGGGTCAGTTTTGAGTTGACTAGTTTTTAAAACTATGAAATTTGTCATGATTTGGCATTTTCACTTACACTTCCTATCAATCATGGCCTATCGTTGGTCTCTATGTTGAACGTTTTCAAATATGTTGGGGTTTATTCCTCTTTGCTTCTTTTTTCTTGTTATATGCACTTCAAGTGATAGACAGATGGGGAATTGATGTAGCCCTGAAAGACAACCCAAAAGTGAACCTATATAATGGTTGAGATTGTGATTTCTCTTTTCCACTTGTTCAACCCATGTGTGCATTCCTTAGGTTTCATCTAGATTCCTTCACAAAATATGACCAATATGTTGTATTTACATAGTTGCATTCTCCACATGTGTTTACATTCCTATTTCCATAGACTCTCCCATCTAGCATTGGTCTAGAATTTGTTGTTTCTATTTGCTTACCTTAATTTCCTAATCTTCTGCGTAGAGTTGTTTGGGTGATTGTCTATTGCCAATCGACACATTTTTGTTAATCTAAAGAAGTCCTTAATTTCCTCTATTTATGCCNTATATATATATATTCTTACAATTACATTATGTGATGTATTATCTCCAATCTTGGTCATTCTTAAATAAACCCCTTTTCTGCACTTTGTACCACTTTTTAGGAGATCACAATCTGCATATAATGTTCTTATTTTGGTTTTGAAGCGATTTTCTTTTAACATTAGGCTATGATGTAAAACTTGTGCACTAAGAAGGTCAATTTATCACCTTGACCTTTTCATGCATATGGAGAACAGGTGCACTTGCATTTGTTTCGTACTTTAACAAGGCACTTGTGGAGAGTGCAAAAATGGCATGCTCTTAAATTCTATTACAGCCAGAGTCCATCCATGGATACATGGTATATTATTGTTTAATGCACTTTGGTTTTTAACTTTGTTGTTCTTATTAATAATAGTGTTTCCTATCAAAAATACAGTAAATTATATGCTTCAGTATGTGGCATATGACTACAACTTCATGGAGTATGTAAAGAATCAATTTTTTGTTGGATTTTTGACACTTTTATTGTTTTTAGAGCGAGATATAGTCATTGTAATTCCTTTAAACTTTCCCAATAAACTTAGAATCCATCTCTTTTTTATATATAATTATCCTTAAAATTGTGTATTGTGATTATGATATGTATATAATATGTTTTGTTATGGTTTCCTACTCATTTCGTATCATATTTGTACTTTTGTAGATCATTAAATCTGATTTGTAATCTTTCTAATTGTCTACATTTTGGTAGGATCCATCCCTAATTTCAACAAATAGAGATCGAAGATTCAATGGAATGCAAGAGGACGTTGAACATGCATCGGGCACTTCAATTACTGTTTATGCGGGGAACCTGTCATTTTACACAACTGAAGAGCAAGTCTATGAACTCTTTTCACGTGTTAGAGAAGTAAAAATAATAATAATGGATTTAGATAAAAATACAAAAACTCCATGCAGATTTTTATTCATTCGGTAAGTTATTTATCTTAGATATTGCACCCTTTGATTGTCTCTCTGAGTTTGATTTGTTTACATGTTATGTGAGGGTCGTATTTGTTTACATAATTTTGCTATGATTGTGTTCAATGCTTAAATATTAATTAGGTGCCATGTTGTAAATGAAAGTGATGCCATGTGTGTTGTTTTTTTGTATGCATCCTCAATTCTACTAAATAATTAGAGAATCTCAAGAGTTGAGAAAAATTTGGGTTGGCCAAGAGATTTTGAATATTTGGTCAATAAGTTTAAATAAGATTTATCATAACATAAAGGGTCTAGTGCACACTTCAATTAGAAGAAATTTCATATAAGGATTAGATGAAGATACAAGGACCCATGACCATCTCTGCATAATATAGTCCATGTGGCATCCCCAAATTTTATCATATTGTGTTCATATTTTGTTTCATTGATTATAAATTATATATGACTATAATAGAAACAACATTATGGAAAGTAAAATTATGTGCGCCCTGTTAAAAAAAAATTGCAATAAGACTTGATCTTCATGCATTTATGAGAACAAAGACATTAATTTTATTTGATACTTATTTCAAGGATGTTGAAAGGTGCAGGCAGCTGCAGGAACCCCCAGTATTCCAAAATTAAAAACTTATAGTCTACAAAAAATAATACAGTCAAGGTTAGAAAATGATGAGAGGTATTAGATCTCTCAAGGTGCCTACATGCACCGATCAAATTTGAGGGGTTGGTATGAGTTTCTATTTGAAGGTTTTTTTATAGATTGACCTACTAGACAAAAATTTCAAAATTAATCTAACCCATCATTTGACATACATATTTTAATCATATTATTTCAGCTTGTATACTTTCATTATGTAAGGAATTACAAATAAATAAATGGCATTAATGCTAAAGAAAGCGATGTTAGGTATATGTGCTACATTTGGGTATTCAATATATACCTAAAGACCTTTTTTCCACCCATAAGATTGTTAGGGTCAGGATTTATAATCAAGTTAAAAATTAAAACATTTTATGATGAAGTATTGTTTTCCTTCACGAGAATGGCTAAGATTATATATTAAAAAAGAGACTGCAGCTAAAACAGACAGCTTTTAGTTACAGCAATAGACATAGATATTCTTGTCCAAAGGTCAAAGAAGTGGGATTGTCTTTACAAAGTGTACCTAACCCTATATTGCTTTCTTTGTCTTCTCAAAAAGTAGTAAGTGTACTACCTTACCAACTATTTGAGCAAATAAATAGTACAACAAAACATAGGAAAACATGCAAATATAACTAAAAACTAGGTCCATGGAGGACCGCATCAATCATATCCCCTCGTGGCACTGCTCCATCTGTCTACATGTGCTCCTTATTATCAAAATTGATAGTAGTGTAGGCCTTTGCTATGCAAAGATCAAACGCTAGCATATGAGGTTGTGACATGCCTTGTTTTCTTATTTCTATTAGTAACTAGAATCCACAGGGGAGGGGATACACACTGACATCTCGCAATCCATCAATAAACATTCTATGCAATTGTTTAATGAAATGCAAGGTCTTGGATTCCCACTGGACGTATCACATCAATCCCTTGAACCACCAAATATTTTTGCTTTGTTTCCACAAAGAAACATACAGTGCATTGTGGCCACTAACATCAATTCATGTGTTGCTTAAAAGAGACTATAGCTATATACATTCCATTGATATATATAGACATTAAATATGTGTAAATAAAACTGCACAAAAACTATATCGTAAATCTAAGTCTACGTATTGTTGATAATAGTCTAAATATCAACATTCTAAATGAATTGTAACATTTGGAATATTGTCTACTCTCCATTGGGACAACTCTTCAATCTTTCTTTATGAGTCTCCATATGTATCCAAAAAAATACATACAACACCTAAATGTAATTGTTGATTGTTTTATCATATCCAGCTTTTAAACAACCCCATAAAGTTTAACAAAGGTACTATTGAAATTATAACAACGATGGAGCTTATTAAGAAGGGGGAGAAAGTTGGTTCTTATGACGAATATTTGCATGTGAAGCTTGGCATTCATCCATTTCTTATGGGTTGATCATGAAGCATATATATGAACATGGATTGGTATTTGATCCTGAAGTTCTTAATCTTGTAGAGGATGATTTAATATTGAAATTTGTTGTCAGTATTTCTACTACAGCAACTCTTTCTTTGGCCATTAGTTATCCTTTACATTTATTCCAAAATCTATCATTAATAGTTATACAAATGTTCTACCTGTTGTTATTGAACTTGATTTTTATTTCCCATTGGATAAGAAAGTTGAGTATATTAAGGTGAGTTTTGAAAGTTTATGTTTATGGAATATTTTTTTCAACTCCTATCATTAACTTTGGAAATTGTTGTCAAACTGATTTTCTTTTTTTGAAGTGTTTCGATGTGCTTTATTATGTAGGATCCAAGCAAATTTGCAGTTGTTGCTGCCCCGGTTGCTAGTTCTACCGATTTTTTTCATGTTGTAGTTGCTCCAAATGAACACGAGAAGAAACCTAGGCCATAAGAAGAGTCTGAAGAGCATATGGGTTTCAGACTTTTTGACTACATTGCACAACACAAGTCATTAGAGATGTTAATCTAAAGACATTTGTTAGTCTTCCATTTTGTTGTTGTGGCAGTCCATAAAGAATTAGACTAATATAATTTTTTAAGTGGGTGTATATGTCTAGTCAAATGTTCTGCAACTAAAGATATTGTTATATTGGGTTGCATATTACGAGTTATTTGTGAGATATCAAGTCTTGTTTGTTTTATCATTGCAATTTTGTATTAGAAAAATTTAGTTATATCTGGAGATCTATATCTCAAAGATTTTTTTCTATATCTAAGAGTTTTTTTCATTTTATCTCTACTTCATGCCATGCTTTCACCTCTGGCCCTTAATTGTGGTTATTCTTTAAACTAAAATAGGATTTATATTTCTTTTCAGCTAAAATATAGTTACAAATAGAGTTTTTTTCTACAAAATGACCATATTTGTGGCATCACAATCTTATAACTTGATGCATTTACATCCATCAAACTTTGCAAAATGATGTAGCCTTCTATTCCTTGTTTTTCTTTTGTGGATGATAGCGGGATAGTATAAACTATCTTCTGGAAGGACCCTATCATCCCTCCCCATGCAATGCAAGAGACCTCTCAAGACTCCATGATGTTTGATGTGATGGATCCATCCACCATGCCACTAAGTATTTCTTTCATTCATTGATGTGTACCATCTTCATCCATGCCACTCCAATTTTCCATCTGTCTGGTTTTCTTTAAAACTTCCAATTGCATTGTGAGAATCAAGAACAGTCCTTTTATAAAATCCCTAGTGTTCAAACTGCACATAGGTTTGGTAGAGAACCTTTGAAACTTTCAAATTCACTCCTATAAGTTTAAAATGAAGCCCTCTGTAGCGTTCAAATGCACCCCTATAACTTTCTAAAGGAGTATTGTGTGCTAAGGAGTGGAGTGATATACCAGTAAACGTAGTACAAATTTTAGTCTGGTTGTGTTTGGATGTTTCTTTTTCATACTTGCTCTCAACTGATAAATATTATGCTACAAGTTCACACATCTTTCATTTAAAACTATTATTACATTATTAAGAAAATATTTGACATTATATATTATGTACTAACACCCCCATTTGACACCTACCATGTGTGTGGGGTAAATAAAGTATTTAATTTGTAATTTTGTAAACTATCTTGTGTGAAATATTGACTAATTCCCAGACGACACAAGAGGCAGCCAACTGTTATGTACATATTTTATTTTGGTTCTTTTAGTTTAGGCATTTCTGCTTTTGGAAATTTTTGTAAATATTTTAACATGATAAATTACAAATTCCACTAATTAAAAATGTAGTTAGGTTGGATTGCATCTTAAACTTCTCTCGAAATCAATAATATTTTTTCAAAAAGTTTATTAATGGTTTCCTTCAACTCAATCAATCTAAGGTTTTGACAAGCGATCAAGGACAAATCAGGAAGGATGGTGAGTTTGTAATTTTTTTACTGAATAATGCAATTGCAAACAGTAATCCTCCTATGATAGTTTTTTGTGATAAGTAAAATTATGTGCTCAATCACTAATAAATGTATTTGTACGTTTGTTTACATTTAGAGTTGTATTTGATTTTTATAATAATATTCATCATTTGTTGCATTAGGTCATGTCTTCAATGAAATATTGTTCGGCGTTCCAAAATTACCATTTACGTATTTATTTGATCTGTTAGAAAAAACTTTCCAATGATCCTTTCCATGATAGAAATGCTATTAAGAAAATGTAAATCTTAGTTGATGGCATTTCCAATATGTATCAAAATGATAAAGTTTCCTTAATTACAAAATCTCTTTTGCTGTGAATGAACAAAAGACCTTTTATTCTCTACCTAGACCTATTTTGATGGAGACAAAAACAAATGCTCAATGGAGCTAGAAGCTCAATTTCCTGGTCAACAATGGCTATGCGGAAGGGTGACAAGATGGATTTTACATGAAGATTTGGACTGCCAATATTAACATTCTACCAAACACTTGCATAACATTCTAGACATTCCCATGCTTAGCATATATATCAACCAAGGTGCGTTGTACAAAGGTGCCTCTTTGCAAATAAATTTTAGTTATGTGGATGTGATCTTGATCACCCAAATCTAATTCTATTTGTGTAGCACAAACATTCAAAACACTAGAAAATGAAAGAGAAGTGTTAGGTATCAAATAAAGCTCCTAACAATTGCAAACCACATCCCAATGCACGTGCAATGTCAAGGACATTGCCACCTCGTGGCTCTTGTTGATAAAGTTAATTATAAACTTTAAATATGCAAACCTATTTTCCATTGTTTTATCTATTGGAATAGTAATTATAGTTTTATTCATGATTCATCTTTTGCTTTGCTTCTACATTCCATTAATATATTTTTACTTCTAGTTAATCTTAGAGAACATTCTTCTTTTTTTATCAATTTTAATCCTCTACCTTCCTAATTTACAATGGTAAATATTTAGAAGTTGGTTTTATATACTAGGTGTATAGAAATTTATTAAAAGTTTGATTGGTGATAAATATGAGAAAAGATATATGTTCTTTTGTGGCTAGGGTCATTGATATAAAAATCAGGGTATATTGGAGCTTATATGTTGTGGTGGCACCCACCTCTTTCAACCATCGTTTAGGTGCATAGAAGTTGATATAAGTATTATTGGTCATAGAGATGAGAAAAAATATCTCTTCTCTTGTGGATAGGGTCAGTGATATACAAATCATGGTATATTGGAGCTTATATGTTGTAGCGGCCCAATTCCTTCAACCAGCATGGGATACTAATTTTGCATAAAGAGGTATTCATGTCATAAAAACAATTCCAATATTCACACATGTTAGCCATATATGGTTTCTAAGTGAATGACACTTATTAGGAAATCATGTGAAAGGATACTATGGAGCACTTACAAAAATATATGTAATTTTACACAAACGGAAGGGAAAAAGTCTAGCAACAAGCATACTCTCATAACAAACAATTAAACAGTGTGTTAGTTAGAGGCATCACTACCTTGTGGGTGCCCAATTGAAATAAGGATCATGATATATTGGAACTTATATGTTGGTTATAGAATGATCAAAACAACTATTTCTTGTTGAAAATAAAAAATACCCACTTAGTACAAAACTAAGTTAAAAAGTTGATACCTTGTTAAAGACTTTTAGAGCACTCTTCTAATTAAAGATTCATATCTATGCGTAAGAGATTTCAATGTATCAAAATTCTATCGGTTTAGCATATTGTAGAACTATAATTCATACACATAGGCCAAAGTTAACATTTAGTGAAGAATTTTGTGTTGTTTGTTAAAAATAATAGAAATTGTAGTATACAACTTGGTTTTTAAGGTTGCACATTTTCTCGTCATTTAGTTGAGTTGCTTCAACATATTCACAATTTCGGATTCAGAGTATCATTTTATTGCTCCACACAATGTCATTGTTACATGGGATGCATTGCTTTCCTATTAATGATGACACTCTCAATTGTTTCAATCACAATGTTGAACATTTTTGTTTCCCTCTTCTATTGTGTTGATCTCCCCACCACTTTCTTCGTGTTGTCTAAAAGAAATCCCCATGCTCATACTTGTATATCCTTCAATATTTTCAACCACATTGGGATATAATTTTTTTATTATTTGTATCTAGTCTTTGGTTGCCTCCTATGTGCTTCATTAATATTTCTCTATTCTTGGATTCCCTAGCTTTCTCCCCTAATGTCCCTAGGAATATATTTATTAGTGTTTTAAGTGTTTATATCATCCTTGTTGGTAGTCATCTCAATCTTACCACCTATCTCGCTCTGTAGAGGGGTAGAATATTTCTTGTTGTTAGTGGAATTTAGTATCTTTGATACCCCTTTGAATGCAACCTTATGAGTTTGTTCCTTTTCAATTATTGACATTTTCCTTTCTAAGATATGCTCAAAATATTTTCATTTTGAAATATTCATTGTGACACTTTTGGTGATTGTAAGCCCAACCTATGCTCTGTGAAGCAATAAGAGCCTTGACCACTACCAAAGGGTTATGCAATTTGAAATATCCTTCCTTAAGTTGATAGTTTTCTATCTTGTTGGTTTCCTTCCATGCATAAACAAAATTGAAAAGGTAATAGACACCAATAATTATAAAATAAGGCCATGTATCATTTCTTCTATTTTTTAATTCAGTGCCACACTAAAACCATGAAGAGTCATTTGATAGGATTTATCTTTTTGTATGTATTGCATGCATGTTTTCCTAGTGTATGAAGAGAATTTGTGCCACCAAAGGTTCTCATGTAATTCAAAATCCTAGTTACATACTAGATTCCAATCGGAGCTATAATTTGTAGAATTGGTGTAAGGATTCCCACAAATGTATTCATATAGAGAGTATTGAAAAAGTTATTTCATAAGAACTTTTCTTTTACAAATTTGGATAACAAGTATATCCAATCTAACTATGAATATCCCAACATATTGTGATCTTCATTGAGTGTATATTGTATGCCAATTGTATTGGAGTTATCCAAATACTTCATCATCATCACTCCAAGGAACCAATTATCTTCCTTAATTCGATTGTGTTTCTTGGCCACTAAATTGCTTAAGAATGTTCATTTCTATGTTGTTTTCTTTGAGTTTGTAATATCTATGGTGCCTTTTGGGTTTTGTTGTGGATATTAGAATTCTTTTTTTTGCTTCATTCATCTATACATGTTTTGTTATAGGTGAGATGTAAATCGTAGACTTCAATATGTTGCTTTATTTGACCTCGTTCTTCTAGACACAATTTGTTTTGGGTGAATTGTGACTTATGACATGAAACACTGGATTCAAAACCCATTGCTCATAATATGAGATATTTTTGCAATCTCTTCCACCATGGACGATCTATGTTGTATCAACGATTGCATGATCTATGTCATGTCAACTATTGCAGCTTAATTATTTCTCGTGGATTATGGAGTGTTTGCATGTGAATAAAACATGATATTAATAATTTGAGGTAGAAGCAACAAGCAAGCTTGAGAGTCAAAATTGGTTGCATATCACCATTTGTTGATTAAATCACGATAATCTCTAGTTCCCTATGCCACAAAAATTGTCATTAAATTGAAAAAATGAACAAAGTTGCAGCCATAGAATGAGTAAGTCGATAATGAAGGAACTTAGCAATTTCTTATTGTGTGAGATCATATTTTGGTGCCAAAAAATGGCAATAATGAGATTCTTTTATGTGCTCATTCCATTTGTGGTTCCTATGATTGTATGTAACAATTCTAAGCTTCAATTTCCAGTTGCACAATGCATTTCACATGGTAGGCTCGTTCCTCTAGACTCCAAATATATACTTTAGGAATAGGTATGTTAACAAAATGGTTAACTATAGTTGCATTCGTATAGACTCCAAATAGATACTTTAGTACTATGTACGTTAACAAAATGGTTAAAAACTTAATATACCTATGATTTGAAAATTTTAAAATTGATGTATCTTCATCGATCTTCTCTCCAATATGGAAACCTTATTTTGCTTATGTTGATTTCAAATTTTATTTATTATCTTTACTTCCCCTTCATTGCTTTGCTTTGTTGTAGAGTTCTTTCAATGAGTCTTCTTCTATATTTTCCTTTGTCTCCCACCACTCTCTAGATATTTTTCTCTCATAATGCGATTACCCTTGCTTGCAGTTTTTGTGTCATGTCTTGTAGGTCTTCTTTAGTTTGTGGTTGTTATCTATGTGACGTTACATGCAGTCTTATTTCAATAGCATATCCCTTGTTGGGATTCCTTTCCACATTAATATTCTCATTTTCTTTTATAAATATCAAAAAATAGTATGTACGCATTGTGTTGACATATACAATATTTATATAGTCATCACATTATTTAGTGGCAACTAAGAACAATGGTTATGCTGCAGACCCAAGTTCAAATCATGTTGGACACATTCCTTCTTTGAATGGGGTAGTTGTTACAGTATATAAGTGATTCCAAAAACTTACATCAAGTAATAATTATAGAAATTGAATATTTTAAAATGAAAAAAAACCTAAATATGCATATTGAAGTAATTGAAAATTGTTTCTTATTACATAACAATGGTTTATTTTAACACTTAATATGATAACTAAATTATTTTGTCAAAATGACTATAATCAAAAGGTAATTTGATTTTTTTTTAACTTTCATAAGTTTTTCTTTTCCTTTTAACATTCCTTTGCACATTCTAATACAGTTGCTAATTTTAATATAATGTTTAATTTTCTAATAAAGTACTTGTTTATTTTGATCAACTTGAATAAATGCTCATACATATTAGTAAACATTCAATGATTTTTGCATAAGTCATTTTAGTCTCTTAAATGTTATATGTAAGTGGATGCCTTACCAAAAATACTATTGACATGTTGTTACCACCTGAGTTGCATTGAGTTGGACTTTAAGTGAGCTGCCAAAGATGAACAATTATTTGTTCAAATTTCAAGTTCAGAAGTCCATGCAGGCCTTCTTAGGCCCTTTTTTAATTTTTTAATATGTTCATACCCCATGGAGAATTGTAATAAAATGACTTAGCATGATGACTTTATGTAAAAGGTTTGGTTTCCTAGGACTTAGTCATCAATACATTATTACAGTGTGTTTTTTTCCTTGTTAATTATATATCGTTTTTAAACTATAAATAATTTCCAAGTTTTTCACTTAAGCCTCCAAAACTAGAATAATTGTCTTGGTGGTTAGTCCTTGGGAGGTTATTAAAACCTAAGTGTCAATGTATATTACCATGTTAATCATTATTTTGAGTCATTATCAACATGTACTATGTCCCCCATAGGTTTTTCTTAATTTCCAAAAAAAAAAAATTACAACCTTGTTTTTAATAAGTTAATTGTAAAAGTTCGAAAAGTCATAATAGTGGGGCTATGAGGTTGTTTTTCCATGGGGTGCTCATTTTCTAACTCAGAACACCCACTTAACCCCTAAACCCACTTTCCTAAGTTTTTGAGTAATTATATATCTCCAAAATTAATTATTACTCGAAAAACCCCAAAAAAACCAAAAAAATGAGAAATTCGGAAACTCATAAAAAATTGGAAACTTGACAAAAACTATCCCGTGAGTTGGAAAAGGTAAATAGAATTATTCCTAAAGAGTTACAAGTCACCAAAAGGAAAGAAATTGTTGCTAAATATCAAATTGGATTTTTTTTCCAAGAGAGGGGTGCTTTTCCCAAGAAAGAAAGATTTGGTTTGAGGTTAAGATTTTGGAATTTTGGTAATTGACTTATTTATGCTCCAAAGCATGGGGATCCAAATCACATCCAACTCACGCCAAGCCATCAATCTCTCATTTAGCAAGTGTGCCCCCTCATGCTAAGTTTTTCTATTTAAGAGAACAAGCTCTCTTCATTTTGACAGATCAAAGTGTATGCAACCTCTGCTGATATGCAATTGTAATATTTTGTTTTGAATAAAATAATTTGAAGGTCAAGAACTGTGTAGCAATTTTATGTGTGTATGAGTATTGTTTTGAGCTTTTTGGAAGTAATCAACGGTGTTTATTTTCTTGCATATATGTGGTTGAGTCGAGCCTTTGAAGGAGAGTTGTTTCTTGGTAGGGTAAGATTTAAAATCTTGTTTACTTGAAGATATCATTGTGTATTTGTTTCATATTTCATGGAAGTACATTTTTATTTTGTTTAATAATCTTGTTTTTTGAGTTTATGTGGCAGGTAGCACCGAGTTTTCTTAACCATTTTCTGTGCAAGTTTTTTGTAGAAGATGCAAGTTACTTAGCTTGAAGAAGAGGTCTAGTTTGTTCACATATTCCTTCTCTACAACAGTCATAGAAATACATAACTCCTCTTTGTTCCATTGTGAAGAACTCCATCGTCCATATTCTGGCATCAAGTTGCTTCCTCTCTTTTTCATTCTACAAACAATATTCATTTTGTTATTGGTTACTTTGATAATTGTTATTCAGTTTAGTATATTAATATATATCACAAACTAAATCTGATTTACATTTATCATTAAGCTAGATCTGATTTCAAGGTTAAAATTCGTAAATCTAGCTTCTAACAAGTACTTTTCAATATGTCAAATTTTTACCTTTTAAAGAGTACTTGAGTAACATATTAAATTTGTATTGTTTTAATCAATTATTTAGCATATTTGATTAATAATTACTCCCTGTTTTGCAGCAATTCATGAACAGGTAGAGAGGCACTCTAACGAGGCTTGATTTAAGCTATCTCGGAGCCTTTCCTCTTGCTACTTATTCTATAGACATTATTCAAGCCTCGTTTTTGTAAATTATGTGTTTCCTATTATACAAAGGAACACAGATACTCTTCTTTGTAATCATTGTAAAAAAAGAGGCAAGTGGGCATCCAAGTGCCCACACCCCATCCCCCCTGGGGGGGTTCGCATCTTTTTCACTTTTTTTCATTTTTTTAAGTTTTTACTTTCTTAAGCTAAAATTAATGAATACGATTGTGTTCTCAGAAATGAGAGTATCGATTCTGTGATTTAAACAACTCACATTTAAGTTTAAAACTCTTAAAATTAGTAAGGTTTCATTTCTCGTATGCTTGTGTGACCACTGCAGACCATTGGATGGATCGGTGGGACAATCAGAAAGGAATTGAAGTGACTAGTAATTAGTTTCACACTCCAATTGAAATTCCCAAAATGAAAACTCAGCACTTCTCAAAATTACTCGTTAGTGGGGAAATTCTGCAAGTAAAGCGGGAACTGCTATAAAGTGATTGTGGGGCCTCATTAGGCTACACTCTTATTGGTGTAGTGTTGAAACAACCCCATGACTCCATATAGCCCACATGTCACTATGAGAGCCACTTCCTAGTAAATACAAACATATTTCATGTACCCCTCAGGTATATTTGGAATCCCCTTTCCCTTTAATAATTAGATCATTACCACATTTTAATAAAATTGACCAACAATCAACCCACTCCTTAATTACTCATCTAATTAATTTAAAAAGAACCAACCAAGACAACTGCAATACTTATTGAGACATCACTAGAAAGCCTCATTCACGCAAGCACTCCAATAGCACTGGTCTTTATCGTATCATTTATTTCTGAGAATTTAAATCTATTCATGTGTTGAGTGAATGTTATTTATATGCTAGTTATTTAAATTATTTGCAATTCTGCTTAGTTGCAATATTTTATATCATGATATCTCCTAAAATAGTTGTTTTATTTTCATAGATTAAAACAACCTTAAATTATTTTACCAGGGACCACCCCCCTTGGCTTCACTAGGAGAGAGCCTAGACGAAGGAGTCAATATCAAGTGATAGCACTTGACTCTTGCTTGCCCCCAAGGTTGCACCCAGTGGCTTGAATTTTTCTACCACGTGACATGAGGTGTGAATTAGGCGGCAACACATACCCCTAACTATTTCTCCTTGAAATATAAAATAATACAAGTTCTTTTATGAAACTCTACAAAAATTAGGTGATAAAAAAATATTTAAATAATTTTTTTTTTAAAAGGACAAGGTTATGTTTTAGCGGAAAAAAAGTCATGATAGGTTTATGTATTAATTAAAATTTAGTTTCAATGAATAATCCATTATTGACAGTGACTTTGACTTTCTTTTCATTTGATTTTAGTATATTAATTAAAATTCAATTTTATTATAACATGAGTAAGCAAAATTATTTGAGTTAACTTGATTTGATTTTAGTTTATCCTTTTATTTTATTATTCAAAATTGATATAAAATTTAAAAATAGTTTTTTTGTTTTTATATTAATTTAATTTGTAAGACAAATATTAAATTTAGATTAAAATACTTATTTTAAAATTAGAATTTTTTCATAGAAAAAAAGCGTAATTTTATTATAAAAATGAAATTACATCCACAGAATGTATGTATGCATACATTTATCAGAAGAAGAGCCTTGTAGCTTTAGAGTATTTGAATTTCTAGTCCAAAAAATGAAACCATGGATTTTTACCATATATATCTACATGCTTTTATGTATTTCCTTAAAGATGTTTTCTAGTTCAGAAAAACAAAGCCAATTGTGTGGCTCTAAGAGTGCTGCCAAAAAGTTGTTGAGACTGAAAGTCCTTATCAAAGAGTCTGAATGAAAATTTTAAGAAAGTGTTTAATTATATGTATTGTAGATTCATGAAGGTTCTGTGATAGTACTGATAATGTGCCCCTTTAGCAGTTTCCAAGATCTTCCATATGCCATTTTCCAGCTTTAACCCTTCCTTGGAGAGTGTGTCCACTTATGTGTTTCTTTTCATGTACACGTGACGACATATTATGGAGTCAAAATTTTCCATAAGTATCAGACTTCTTCAAATAATGGGCAGAGATTTAAAATTATGCATTTTTTAATTTTATTGACCCAATTTATCACAACCATTGAATCCCCAATGATCTGAATGTTTCTGCAATTTTTCTCTAAGGATTAACAGAGGAGGATATTTAGCGCAAGGAGTTCTACAAAATTGTGTGTTCCCTTCCCCAACCCCATTTGAACATGGAAGTAATGATGTTGAGATAAGAGTAGAGTTTCTCCCCCCCATAAACAAGATCTTAAGGAGCTTCGTCAAAGTATGCACAAGGTTGTGTGAAGTTTATTTGTTCCTCTAAAATGGTATGAAATACTGGAACCGCGTCGTTAGCTTGAGTAAAATACGACAATATCTCAAGCCCTTGTCCAGCAATAATATCTGGGGTGGATGCTTTATCCTGAAATATATATGATTTTTTTTGCAATCTAGATACCCCAAATGTGTAAGAGGGGGAGGGCTTTTAAAGAAGAAAAATTGTTTCAATTTGTCCATGATTTCCATGCATCTTCCAAATTTTCACCTTGCCATTCCATATTTGTGTTTAAGAGATTTCGAGAAACATTCCATATTTGTGTTTAAGAGATTTCAAGAGATATTCCATATTTGTTGTGTAAAGGAACAAGATAGAAAAGTATGTGTAATGTTTTGTTCATCATTTTTGTAGAGGATACAGCATCTCGGGCCTTCAATTGTTCGTTTTTTCATTTTGTCCCGTGTTGGAATCATGTTTTCCAGAACACACCACATAAAAGAAAATTGCTTTCTGTGGACATTTTAATTTCCATATACCTTTCCTCCACCAAGGGGGGTCTCCCTGTTGTACTGTGGAGGTAATGTACCGATACCCAATCTTGGGAGTTTATTGACAATAAGCCGCATGAACCCATATGAGCTCATCCGGAGAGTTGGTTAGTCAAATATGAGCTGATTTGAGACTGTTGTATATCTATTCTAGTCTGCTTTCATGAAGTCCAGAATATTTAGAATTCCATCCTCTTTTGGCCCCTGATGCCAAATATTTGTAGACCTCGGATCAACTATCTAATTGAGGTGGTAGAATCCCTTCTAATTTAGATGTTCTATAAGTGGTTGAGGGAGAAAATGGATATTTTTAATTCCAGGTCAAGTATCCACACCTATATGCAGCTGATAACCATTTCCAACTTTCCAAGCTAATCCATTTTTTACGACAAGCAATGCTTTACAGATCGATTTCCAAATAATTGTGCCTGGATATGGATTGAAAATTGCGGAAAATTTGATCTAGTTAAGGACCGATTCTGGGGCTATATATTTTTTACAAATTAACTTAGTCCAAAGGATTTGCATAGATATAAGTCTCCATCTCGCTTATTCCGCCAAGGATTTTGCAAAAACCTGGATTTTTTTTAACCCAACCCACTGATAGGTTTGGTTCTAGAAATCTAGTCCCATTTAACCCAAGGAAGAACAAAATTTTTATTTTTTCCTGACCAAAGGAATCTGGAGCAGATCTTTCAAGTTTTTTCCAAAATGGATTTTGGGATCCAAACCAGGGACATCCAATATACTGGAATTACTTCTAACATTGATTTGATTAGAACTAGTCTACCTGCTTTAGATAACTATCAATTACTCCAAGTATTGATTCTTTTTTCCAGTTTTTCCAACAGCTAGTTCCATTCCTCCTTCATGTACTTATTTGGT
Source organism: Pseudotsuga menziesii (assembly GCA_001517045.1). NCBI lineage: Eukaryota > Viridiplantae > Streptophyta > Pinopsida > Pinales > Pinaceae > Pseudotsuga > Pseudotsuga menziesii. Next base: position 13,830 of record LPNX010546044.1, on the reverse strand, counting down.
TTCAGTATAAATCCCAAATATTTTAAGCCATCCTCAAGGGAGTTGATGTTGAAAGAGAAAATATTTGTGTATCTCTGGAGATCCGTACCCTCAATATTGATGGGGTTGAGGTTGGATTTTTGTTCATTTAGCCTCATACCCATGGCTTTCCTAAAAATATTTAGGATTCCCGAAATATTTCTTGCATCCTTGCCAAAGAGAAGATGTGTGATGTTTAAATTATTTTCAATTCTAATCCCAGTGAACGAGCCTCTTCTTTTTGCATCAATTATTGCTCGATTAAGGCCTTCTTCCACCAGTAGGAAGAGCAAAGGAGAAAGAGGGAACCCTTATCGTAGGCCTCTTTCTGAGGTGAAGAAAGGGGAGGCCGATCCATTTAAGTTAAAAAGAGTCTTAGATAGAGCTAGCTTACCTTGTCAAAATATTTTGAAATATCAATTTTTAAAATGGATCCCTTTAACTCCTTGGTTTTTATGTTGTGGAGCCCTTCTTGTGCAGCCCATGTAGCTTCATGGATTTGTCTATTTTTTAGGAATCCAAATTGTTCATGAGAAATGATTTTTGAAAGCACCTTTTTGAGTCTTTGGAAATAATTTTTTCAACAACTTTTTAAGTGATGTCGCACAGAGAGATAGGCCTAAAGTCTTCAGAGAAACAAGTATTTTCCATTTTTGGGATGAGAACAATGAAAGTGGTATTGAGGGGGGATGCATATGACCATTTACTCTGGTTTCTTCTACCAAGTGAATTAGGTCAAGTCTGATTGTGTCATAGAGAGCCAGGAAGAACTCAATAGTCCATCCATCTAGTCCTGGAAATTTTGTCTTTCTGGAAGCTATATAAAGTTTCCTTTAGTTCATCCTCAGATATCTCTTCCATTAGCTCAACGCCATCCTCTTCTGAGATTTGTGCTAGAAAAAATTGAGAGATACGAATCACTTCTACAATATTCGTCTGACTCTCCACTTTGAAGAGAGATTCGAAATGTGTTTTAATGATCCCAACAAGGTCTTCAAAGGAATAGAACATCTCTTTATTGGATTTCTTTAACTCCCAAATGGTATTCTGCATCTTTCTTCCCTTCACAAAAGACTGAAAAAAAATTGGTGTTGTCGTCTCCTCTTGCAAGCCAAGCCGCTCTACTTTTTAATCTCCAAACTCCCTCATGTTCCTTCAATATTTTATTTCTATTGGATTCCAAAGTACTTATATTTTCTTTGTCTTCTTGAGATTGGAAGCCACCCCCTTCAGAATTATGAATTTCTACGATATCAAATTCTACTTGTTCTAGGGCCTGATCCTATGCCTCCTTTTTTAATTTGGCCCAGTATTTAAGGAGATATTTTATACAAGAGATATTTTGGGAAAAATGAGATGCAACGTGACTTCCATCACCAGTTGTGAAAGGTATCCAGTTTGTTTGGATTAGCTGGATCACTTCCTCATTTTTAACCGTGTTGTACAAAATTTGAAGGGTTAGTTGGCTTTTTGGGACTGTTCAAAATTTCCAAACAAATTGGGAGATGGTTGGATTCTCCTCCAGAATAAACGCATTGTATGAACATCAAATTCTTGCCAAGAAGGTCTTTTGAAATTAAATTTATGTCCAACCGTTTTGCAATTTTATTCTCCCCCGTTCTTTTATTGTTCCAAGTGGGTTTTTTTCTGGATGGGTTCGATGTCTATAAGCTGAGTGGTTTGTAGAAAATGACCGAAATAGTTTGCCAGTGGATCCACCCTAGATGTCAATCCCGAAATCTCTTGAGTTCCTATAGTAAAATTTAAATCTCCTCTTATAATGACATTTTCTTCCTAACACAAGGAGAAATTGAGGAGCATGTCCCAGAAAGAGACCATATTCTCGCAAGGTCCATAAATGTTCATGATGTTGAGATGAATATTTGCTTCAACCCAGTGAATATGAATTCCCATACCTAGAGTGGAACCCGAAGAGTTTAGTCATTTTAAAAAGAGTTGATTCCATCCAATAGCTAGCCCTTCCAAATGTCCTTTTGCACTATGAGCAAGAAAAATAAAATGTTTAACAATGGAGTTTAAGAGGGTGGTGACCTCAGTTTCTAACCCCATTGTTTCCTGTAAAAGGATCATATCTAGCTTCTAGACCAGAAGCATCCCTTTTAAGGCAATTTTTTTCCAGGTACTTTCCAGACCCCTGCAATTTAGAGAGAGGAACTTCATTTGGTAACCCCTTTCAAGGCCTACACTACTCTAAGTGCCCCAAGGATTGTTTTCTACCTTCCATTTGCTTGATCCTTCAGAGCCTTTTGTTGTGTTGAAGGGATAAGCATGGGTCTTCCCCTTCCTTTTCACTTTAATGAAAATCTAGGGTTTTTTCCTAAACTTCAGTGGATAAAGGGAGGCTCAGGAAGTCCAGGCATGTCTCTCGACTATATATGAAAACATTGTTAGTTTTTCAACATTAAGCTAGCATTATTAGGATCTTTAAATGCGAGAATAACAAGCACAGCAATCAAACACAAGAGACAATGAACACAATGTTTTTTCAGGGAAACCATAAATGGAGAAAACCCCGCAACTTCCTCAGAGATAGAATCAGCACCAAAACAGAAAATCCCAAAACAGTAAGTGATCTCCCAACAGCAGTAACCTTCTTCTTATCTAGCCCCAGTGTCTTCTCCTTCCCCAACTCTGCGCTACACTTGAGTGTGTATGTGATGTGTGCTAAATAGAGAAGTCACCTCTCTAGTTATACTACTTCCAGGCATGAATAAAACCCTGCTAGGTCCGAATTCACTAAGTGAGTCTAATAACCCTAGTGCCCCGGAACTGCGGGCACTTTAACCCTTAGACAATAGGAGGTTTACCCACAATGACTTGACATGACTTGTTTACATTATAGATCCTCCTGATCAGAACATCAGGGCATGACAACATGACTCAATTACATAATAGATACATCCTGGAATAAACATCGGGTTACAAGACATAAGATACATAAATGAATACATTCCAAAGTTACAAATACATCAACACTCCCTCTTAACTAGGAAGGTATTCTTTCAACACAATTTTCAGCATTGGTCTTCTTCTCTGCATCAATTGGATCATCTCGTCATCTTCATCTTCAAGTATTCTTAGTCTTCAAGTCTTCTTCGTCTTCAAGTCTTCTTTGTCTTCAAGTCATCTTCTTCTTCAAGTCTTCTTCATCACGGGATCTGCATCATCATGACTACTGGCTCATCACTGCTAAAGCATCATCACATCTGGATCATCACTCGATCTGGATCGTCATCAAGTCTAGATCATCATCACATCTGGATCATCACTTGATCTGGATCATCATCGAGTCTAGATCATCATCACAACTGGATCGTTACTTGATCTGAATCATCATCAAGTCTGGATCATCACATTTGGATCACTTGATCTGGATAAGTATGGATCATCATGATATCTCAATTCTTCTCATCATAGGAAGTTCTATAGAGTCAATCCTGTAGGCCTACCATTCATGTAGGTCTTCATCATCGCTTATATCTGACACTTAAGTCAGAATGGCTCGCCCAGCTCTTACATCTAACCTCATCCTTTCAGAAAGGCATGCCCAGCACTCACATCTGACCTCATCCTGTCAGAAAGGCCTAGCACTCACATCTTACCATGTGTAAACACGTTGCGCCAGAATGGCTCAGCACTTATATCCGGCCATGTGCAAGAACACCGCATCGAAAAATCTCTGCACTTACATCCAACCCTGTCCGAGGACAGCGCATCGAAAAGGCTCAGAACTTATAGTCAACAATGCTCGAAAGCACCACATTGAAAAGGCTCAGCACTTACAATCGATCATTCTCGAAAGCACCGCATCGAAAGGGCTCTGCACTTATATCCGACCATGCTCGAAAGCACCGCATAAGAAGGGCATGCACTCACATCTGCTCATGGAGGAACTAATCCTACCATCATATCAGAATGGCCCCTAGTACCAGACTGAGCTACATGGTAACTTACCAGGTGCCTCCGTTCCCATAATGGCAGCTGCCCTTACATCTGACCTACTCGTCAGAATGGCCAACACTCACATATGACATGGGAGAAACCTAATCTTTTAGCCATGACAGAATGGTTAAGCCCTTACATCTGATCAAGTGGGAACACATCCCTCTCTCACATCATAATGGCTTCTCAGTCCTAGAATTAGTTTTCCTGGTAACTGACCAGGCACCTCCATTCCCAGAATGTCAACAGCACTAATATATGATCACTTAGGAACCAATCCTACAGTCACATTAGAATGGATCAGCACTCATATCTGACATGTAAGGAACCAAATCCTCTCATGATGACAGAATGGCTCAGCCCTTAGATCAGACCATGGAAGGAACTTAATCCTCTCCCATGTCAGAATGGATCACGGACTCATCACTTCCCTTTGGAGGGAACATTGATCTAGAGAACACCAAGCTTCTCCCTGAAGTACTCAAACTTCACCCTAGCCAATGGCTTCATCAATACATCAGCTATCTGATCATTCGTTGCAACATACTGGAGCTTCACTGCTCCCCTCTGCACCATATCCCTGATATAGTGATACTTGGTCTTGATATGCTTCGACTTGTCATGGAACACTAGATTCTCTAACAACTTCATGCAACTATGGTTGTCACAATGTATACAAGTAGCATCCAACTGGAGATCAAATAAATCAGACAGTAGCTTCCTCAGCCATACTACCTCACAACTAGTTGAACAAGCTGCAACATATTCTGCTTCAGTTGTACTCAGTGCCACACATGATTGCTTCCTGCTAAACCAAGAGATCACACCTGATCCCATACTGAAGCAACATCCTGAAGTGCTCTTCCTGTCAATGGCACTGCCTACCCAATCTGAATCAACATAACCCTCCAGGTTAATCTTCTGATTCGACTCATACTTGATCCCATAATCAATTGTACCCCTCAGGTACCTCAGAATATGCTTTGCAGCAATCAAGTGAACATTTCTCGGATATGTTAAGAACTATCTCAAGGTGTTCACAGCAAAGCAAATTTCTGGTCTCATGTTCGTCAGGTACATCAAGGACCCAATCATCTAATGATACATCATAGCATCAACCACTTCTGATGAAGCATCACTCAATAGCTTCAGGTTCGATGCCATAAATGTGGTCATGGCTTTGCAGTCCATCATCCCAAACCTATTCAGGATCTCTAATGCATACTTCCCTTGTCCAAGGAAGATTCCATCTGCACTCTACCACACCTCCATGCCTAGGAAATAATGCATCATACCCAAGTCCTTCATTTCAAACTCGGTAGCAAGATTTCTCTTCATATTAGCAATCAACCCATCCATGCTTGTCACAAACAGATCATCTACATATAGTAGGAGCATCACTAGATTTCCATCTTCAACCTTGTAGTATAGGTTGGAATCTGCTTTACTCTTGGTAAAGCCCAAACTGGATAGAAAGTTGTCAATTCTGTCGTACCAAGTCTTGGGTGCCTATTTCAAACCATGCAGGGATTTCTTCAATCTACACACATGAGACTCATGTTGTACAGGATAATTCACCTAATAACCTAGGTCTGGGGGTTACCAACATACTCATGACTTGCAGACAGTTTGACTCTAAAAGCACAGAATAGGAAATAGGAAAGTAGAAGGACTTACTTGTATTATACGAAGGTTGATCCAAGCTAGCTTCTCCCTTTCTGATCCACTTCCAAAGTCTCCAGGATAGTTCCTCCTTCACCTGTTAATAAACACTCTTCCAGATACAAAGCAATTCATATATATAGATGCAGGTTAGGCAAATCATATATCATATTGAAATGTAAACATTTACCAATCCACAAGATATGAAACACATATGGAAGAAGTAATATCTTTATTAACAATAATAGAAAGAGTTTAGGTTACAACCCAATGTCTGAACAAGGACTCCTATGTCACCAAAGGACTCTGAGTTTCTCTGCTCCAAAGATTTCTGTAGAAAATCCACCAGCATAACTTTGCTCTCCAAGTATGTATATCCAACCCCCTCCCCAAGGCCTCTATTTATATGGATGAAATGAGGCAGTTCTCGAAGGTTAGGGAGGTTGTAGCAGTTAATGGGATTAAGGTAAATGAGTAAACTAATCTCCCATTAACTCGTGTTTTTAAATATTAATTTTGAGGAAACCATACGCGGGTATGTAGTAGAGCAACCCGCGTATGACACGCGACTCTATACAAGTGCAACCCGCGTATACATGTATGCGCGACCTGCTGAACATGATACTCGCGTATAATGTGTGAGATGTCAATAGATATAGTCGCGCATGCTACTCAAAATCCTAAAATGGCAAAGTAATCAGCTGGGCATATAGGCAATGTATTTCATAATCAACCAAGGTATAATGAAACTAGGCAAACCTCAATCCATAAATGTCCTTTTGTGTGCCGACCTGAGGGATGTCAGCACTCGGACGAAGAGGTGTCAATCAGGTGTATAACAGATGCCCCCTAATGTGTGAGGTCAGAGGGGAACGATGGCCGAAATACATTATAATAGTGAACTCAGGAGAAACTCAGAAATCCAGTGGAGCAGAAGGAGTACCTTAAACAAATACATAATAATGTTATAAACAAAATTATATCTGAGGATGCTATGTTCAATTTACTGGAACACTAGCTCCTTTACAATATTTGAGTACATCATATGATATGGGTAAAAACCACGTATTTACAAAGGTGGAGCAAAGCCACAAAACAATAATGATGAGTCTTCAAAGATCTGGAAGCCGAATAGAGAAATGGAACATAGTCTTGCGCAACTTAGTTCATAAGTGAGGAACTAAGGTCTTCATAAAAGATCCCAAAGAACCAGTACAATCCAAGCCACGTGAATAAGGGTAAGCTGAAGTCGAACATGGAAAGGATTCAACAGTTTGTCAACCAATAGATGATAATTGACAACTGAAGTAAAGGAGTTCACCAATGATGAAAGTGAATCCAGAGGTACCATCGTCAAATCTCTAGGTCATCGTCATCAGGAGATACTGCAACGGAACCATACTATGATAGGGAAGGCAATAGATCCTCCAACGGATCACAAGAGTGACTAGGAACTGGGAAAAAGAAGGTAGACACAAGGAAATGGATAACAGATATAATAGTAATAGGATCAGGTGATAGATCAGACACTAGGTATAATCCTTGAACAGTGAGCACGACACAGAGATGACCCAAGGCAGCATACAACAGATAGATAGGACAACTAGACTTATCTGTGATGTAGGAGACATGAATAGATTC
>LPNX010546043.1:137971-163407 GCA_001517045.1 Pseudotsuga menziesii | reverse complement strand
TTCTCATCTCTGAAACTTGCTGTTATATACTTGCTGAACATTGTGCATCTCTCTTTCAACCCCAGTACGTTGATGGCCTCTTAAACCCTAGCCATAGGAGAGTGAAGATAAGATCATAGCAACCAAGGATATTTTTGTTGATGCCAATGATTTGGTGTCAAGATATTTTTGGAGATATTTATAAGAAGGATTGGAAGGAGAAGCTTTCTTGGGAGATTTTGAAACTCTCAAATAAGAAATGGCCAAGATGAAGGAAAACTACAAGAACTTTCTTTCATATAGGAATCATCTTCTTGAGGTGACCAAAATTTACCATCATGCACTCGAGAGGGAGGAAGATGAAGCAGAAAGTCATAGTAGTGAATTGAAGGTTGCATATGTTATTTTGGAGAGAATACAAAAGGCTCTTCAAGATTCAAATTTTCATATCCATAAACTTTAAAACGATTTGAATGTGTCACACCTTTCATCTTGCATGGAAGGAAATACATTGGGCGTGATGGAGGAATCTCATGTGGAGGATAAACCTGAGAAAAGTCTTGATTTGCAAGTATTATTGAAGGCAAATTCACATTCCTTCTCCAAAACCACTAATGATCATATGTGCGTGGAACATGCTATACAACTTGACAAGAACTTTATAGTCAAAACAAGAAATCTAGCCATAAAAACTCCTATTTTTGTGAAAAAAACACCAAAAACACCTCCAAATCAAAAAGTGGTGCTATCGGTAGCACCACCTTTTTTGGGACTAAAAATGTGGACATGGGCGAAAACAGTCCTTAATGTTTTTTACAATAACCTTAAATTCAAGCCCCATATTGAAAATTGATGCTACCAATAGCACACTATTTCAAAAAATGGCATAATTATATCATTTTATCATAATTTAAAATTGTATTTATTAAACCTCTTAATAACACTATATAAAAATTGCACTATATTAAGGAAAAATTATTCAAGAAATGATTAAACCACTCTTTCCATATAAAATAAAGTAATTTCTCATAATACTCATAATAAAATCATATATTAAAGCATTAGACGTAGAATCTATTCATATTAAAATTGAAACACTCATTTAGAGTTTCCACACAGACAATGTCATCTTAATAAAAAAGATAAAATGTTTCATGTGAAAATAGTGAAATCAACACATGGATTTTGACACACCATCAGAAGCTACATTTTCTTCAGATGAATGATCAGATGAAGATGTAGATGACTCGTATTCTTCTCTACTATCAATAAGTGCACCGTCTCAGTCTTCATGTATGCCCAACATTTCATATGACATTCCTTCTCGGTCTACGCCTTGGTTTAGCATACTCCCATGATGCAACTATTTCTTGTGGCAACAATATTTGATACTATATGTAGTATTAGAGTGAAGAGTGCCTTTCTTTATCAACTGGAAGTCATAAACTAGTATGTCAACATCTTCTAAGTTCAAAATATAAATGTGATGTTGATTTACATTTTGACCCTTTCTTTTTCTCTTTTTGGAAGCCCTTTTCTCAACCACCATCTCTAGCTTGTAAACACCATCAAATGCGTGTGTGTCTGTTGCATACCAATGTACTTCAATGGATATAAATTCTTCATATTCTTTATTGACCTTCATAACTTTTGCAATCCAGAATGGATAACCGCGTGCATTTTCTGTAGCCAACACTGCAATCATACAACCTTCCTTAATATCTTGTATTGAGCCTATGTAAAGGTATTACATTGCCCCGCGTCGTGTAGATGATCTTCTAGACTCAATATACATTCCCCTTTCCTCTTCTTGAGAAGGATCAACACCTTCTGGTTCAACATTTTTTTCCTCGTTTTCATTTGACATACTTTGCGTCCAATGAAATGGAGTCTTCAAAAAAATATCTCCATTTGTAGAGTTTGAAATTATGTCATTTTGCTCCATGAAAAAAGACTCCCACCAATTCATATCAACAACATCAAAATAGTCATATGCATCTTTGATAGACTTTTTGATTTCTTCCAAGCATCGAGAAGAATCAACATCTCTATTGTGTCGGCATGCATTTTGAATCTTGATAGTTGATTGCAATAACAATAACTTTGAAGCATAAATTTGGCGAATTTGGATGAATTTCAGAAATGGTAAACCTGATGTAGGCCCCCATTCTGCACTTGTTGAGTACTTCTTACCCCATAGTAGTGTTTTCCGATCAATATTTTTTATACGAAGTTAATGTTGGAAGCTAATGTCATTCAGTTTTTAAATGCACCTTTCTTCAACATGCGATCCCATAATAAATCTTCACATGTCAACAATCTCCTCCAATGTTAGTACAACATGATCTGGACTGTATGTCTTTCTAATAATTTCAGTTAATGATGTAAGACTGCTAACATTCTTGCTCCCTAGTGTCACTGCAAAATGGATAAAAATTTAATCAATATGGTCATGTGTATGTCCAACCAGCAAGACACCAACTTTAACCTTCTAAAAAAATCCCAATTCAACAAGCATGTTTAGATAACCAAACACGATCTGATTTTTGTTTTCCCGGATAGTGTTGTGCAATTCCAAATACAAAACTCAAGGAAGATTATCGAACTAATGAGTAATCATATGGTGAACTATGGTGATGGTAAAATTTGCATCATTATGAATATTTGGAGTTGTAAAGTAAGCCCTTGGGGACATTTGACCATTAAAAACCATACAACCAACCAAGTGAAACTGAATAAAATTTTCCTCCTTTAAATTCTTTGGTATACGTACAAAATGTCGCAAAAGTATTTTTTGATGATCCATGCCATCAATTATCAAACCCAAATACTGATGTGGATCATCATAAAACTTCTTGTGATGTTTGTATAACTTTTTTCGTTCAAGTGATTGTTGATTGTGATGTGCTTGAAGTTCTTTGATAATGGAATCTACAAATAAATTTAAATTAAAACATTGATGCATGAGATTTTATAATTGATATGTATAAGAGAAAATAAAGTTTTTAAAGATGCACCTCTTTCTATCCCTTCTTATTTATCTATTCTTTGTTTAATAGAAGCACATATACTACAAACCCCAATCCTTGACCTCTTAGGAATACAGATATTGTTGAACTCTATTTTCCATAATCTTGTAAAATATGCATATATGATGAAATTGTTATTTCCATCGGCCTCTTGAACAAATGCCTTGTAGAAGTTGTAGATTTCCTACCTTGATAAATTATCTGGAATGTGTATGGTTTCTCTATATTGCAATGTTTGGTATTGGCCTACTAGCTACTGCATGATATTCTTTAGAATAAAAAGTGGGATATTTTTCTAGCCTTGTCTGGATTCTTGATAGTGTAATATTACCAATTGAGTGAATTCTTTTGAATGCCCTTCTGCAAATCAAAATACTTCCAATGCGATAATCATAACCTTCCTTTGTGGAAATCATGCACCCCACTAAATATGAATTTTGCATATTTTTCTTCATTGAAAGATATGTTATCCTTTTCTCTGAGGCACAATTGTAGTGCATCTGTTTCAAACAATGTTTTTGGGAACACTCACTTGAAATCAAATCAGTAATAAAACTTGGACTCATGAGAAAATATTTTCTAGACCTTGTATAACTAGAATGCTTTGGAATGATATAATATGGTCTAGTCCTATATTTAATCTTGTTGATTGGTACAATTTTCCTTTGTGTTTTATGTATCGTTGTATCATCCTCGTTTGAATGAGTTTCCTCATCACTATGAGGAATATCATCTCTCTCATTAATATTATCATCACCAAATTTAGTAGGAGATTGATTATCCTCATCAGTATCATGTTTATCACTTGAGTTTAAATCGACATCATCAACAATATTGGTATCTTCACCATTGGAAGGTTCATCCTCACCAAAATCATCATCTTTCTCTTTAAAATCCTTGTTTGGAGGAAAACAATCATCGGTGGCATCAAAATCATTGCTTGGAGGAAAATTATGTTCACCATTATTATTTCCATCATCCTCACCAAAATCATCATTTGTCCCATTAAAATCCTCGCTTGGAGGAAAATCATCTTCATCATTATTGTTTCCTTCATCCCCGCCAAAATTATCGTCTGCCCCATCAAAATGCTCGCTAGGAGGAAAATCATCATCGGTTCCATCAAAATCATCACCTAGATGAAAATCATCTTCACCATTATTGGTGCCTTCATCCTCACAAAAATCATCATCTGTCCCATTAAAATATTCACTTGGAGGAAAATCATCATCGATGCAATCAAAATCCTCGCTTGGAGTAAAATCATCTTCTATCATATTAAAATCCTTGCTTGGAGGAAAATCATCATCGGTGCCATCAATATCCTTGATTTTAGGAGAAACATTATCAGTCCCATTGAAATCCTCACTTGGAGGAAAATCATCAACAGTGCCAATACTAATTCAACTTAATCTTGTTGATTTTTTTTCTTTTATCGTTATTTATTAATCCCACATTCATGTAGCAATTAATTAAACTTAATCTATGCAATATAAATGTGATTTGTTTCTACAGTCACCTCTTGCAAAACAACGATTACAAACATTGCAGCAATATACAAGGATTTTAAAGACCATCGAAGTGATTTTCAATGTTAGTTTAATTTATAGTTTTGTGCAATGTAATTTTTAATGTTTCTTTTATACGGGTCTGCCCTTTGGATGCACAAGGGTTAAATTTAATGTTTTTTTTAATTCTTTTTGGCTCCGTGTGCCCATTGGATGCACTTTGGTTAAATTTAATGTATTTTTTTGGGGGGGGGGGCTTGGCCTTAGGAAGACTCCAACAATTTACATTTTTTTATTTTATTTTGGGGTTGACGTGCCCCAACAGGGCAGCATGATTCTAAGAATCGCGTGCCCTGTTGGGCGCCCGGTGGAGGAGTGAAGCTCCTCCTTGTTTCCCATAGGGGTGCACAGTGCACCCCTAATGGCAGTGGGGAGGAGCTGGGATCCACACCTGAGTGCCCTTTGGGTGCCCAAAGCATGCCCCAATAGGTCAGCGCGATTCTCATAATCACACACCCTATTGGGAACGTGCTTTGGGTGCCTTGTTGGGAAGTAGGGAGGAGTTGTGGTCCTCCCCCGTGCGCCCTTTGGACGCCCAAAGTGCGTGCCCTGTTGTGATGGGATTTGGGCGCCCAGAGGGAACCCGGGGTGAGGAGTGCAGCTCCTACCCATTTTCCATAGGTGGATCACTGCATGCCCCTAAGGGAAGTGGGGAGGAGATCCTCCCTTGGGCACCCAAAGTGCCCACCGAAGCCCAATCTCAAAAAAAAAATTATAAATTTTGGGCGCCCACCCAAGGCCAAGCCCAAAAAAAGAGAAAAAATTAAAATATATATATATATATATTAAATTTAATCACAGTGCATCTAAAGGGAACGTGAAGTTGAAGGGTCACACGATTATAATTATTTTGTTTTTTGAAGATAAACTAAAAATTTTGTTTTCTTTTATAGGGTGAATGGCATTAAGAAAGGTATCAGTAAACATGTCTGGAGAAATATGATCAATGAAGTCGTTGAAAAAAACAATTGAGTCATCACATAATGTTTCGCATGACGAAGTCATGTCCATCGAGGATTTAAAATCCAAAAATGAAAGGGAATGGAAACATGCGCCAAAGGAAGAGAAAATGGACTATTCTTGGTTTCTGAAAGAGAAATATCAAGGGAACTCATATAGTATTCATTTATATTGTGCGGCATTTTCTTATCTAAAAAACAATTATCACTCATTAGGATTATTGTGATATATTTGTTTGGTGCATGGTAAAGACTTTGTTTATGCACTAGTGAAACAAGCTAAGACCTATGTCAAAGTCCGATATTGTTTGAAGGTTTCAAACTATAAAATCAACGAAATTTTCACTGAATTTTGTGCGGGATTCATGCATGATATTGAGCACAAAAGTGTAAGTTTCTATATTTTTGTATGTTTTTAAATTTTTTATAATTTGGAAGATATGACAATGTAATAGTTTTAATACAACAATATTTTTATTTTGCAGGATTTTTCCATGCCACTTTCTCATATTCTAAATGGAATTTATTCCATTGAAGAAAACAGTATGGATGTCATTAATGGTACTCTTCATAAGGGAGAAACACCAAGGAAGAAATGAGTGAAAAATGTACAAACTAAAGAAGTACAAACATAGAGAGGAAAGGACATCCAAAAATCAACTGAAGTACCTAAGAAGGTTACATTTAAAAAAATATCTCTCACAACTAAACTTGATCAACAAATTGTTGTTGATGAGGATGTTACTTCTGCTGGTAAGAGTAAGAAACACTCTTCTAAAAAAATATGGATGAGGGTGATTTCATTCCCAATCAACAAGTTGTTCATTTAGATACACCATCTTCAAGACACAAAAGGAGGAGACATAATGTTGAATCTAATTTTAGTACTGAAAATCAAAGTGAAACTTTTGGGGATAGTTTGGAAATCATCACTCCAGGTGATGATCTAGAAGATGGTGTTGTTAAGAAAACACAAAATTCCATTCAGGATCAATTCTGGAGTGATAAGTTGGTTCACAATGGGAATACATTTGATTTAAATGTTAAGAAACTTTTATAGACCAACAGAAGGTCAAGAAAATTATCAAATTAGGAAACCACATCGCTTGCATGTTCATATGTAACACCCCGGTTTTGACCCCTTTTTGCATTAATATACATGATACACATATTGTAAATAATCATGGTGCGGAGCTAAAGGAAATGGCCCCACCATGATTTGGTTATGCTATGATTTGGATTGAAAAGGTCACCGATGGTATATCGGGACATGCGGCATACATATTAAGTTGTGGCACCATGTAACTATGCATTTTAATTAATAACCCAGCCAGCTATGTTCACTGTAACTAAATTGAGAAGGGGCATGATTTCCTAAGGGTAAGGAGGGGGAAAGTTAAATCCTGAGCCATGGGGGGTAGGGGGGGGAAGCCATGTGTCACCACTCTCTTCACTCATCCTCCCTTGTCTCATCCAACCACCACCCTTAATCGTTTGGTTGTTAATGGGGCATCTATTCCCTGACAGCAAGACCACTACGCCAGGATTTCCATTCTCCCCATGCGCCTGCACTCTCTACACGACGCACCTTCCGAATTGCGGATGGTCTGTCCACTATCTGAGTGGTGGCTTTCCATCCACCTTCACACGGGCTGAGTTAAAAGGATCAAAAATCCATGATGTGGGGTTCACCATTCCTCTCACACCGCCTTGCTAATCGGAGAGACATTCTTCCCCTGTTCACGCAGAGTGTTGGTTTTCCCCACCATTGTTAGACTGTTGTGGTTTTTCTCACCAATCGCTGGTTGCAGCTTCCTCCACGCATTACCGATCGTGTTTTTCCCTGTACAATGTGGAAATTACTGTAGATTGTTTTGTTTTCCTCTATGGTTCGTTGGCTGTTATTCCATCGTGGAATTGTGGTCGTGATTGCAATTCCAGCTATGTGTTTTAGCTGTGTCTTGCTCCCCTCATGCACAGATTGAGAATCGGTTCTCTTTCTATTTTCTGGTTTGTGTATTTTCCTTCAGCCATTGCAGTGAAGATTGTGTGCTGTGGGCTCAGAGTTGCTCGTGGGCTGTTAATGGCCATGATTGTTGGACTGTGTTTTCCCCGGTAAAAGCTTGAATAGCTGCTTAGCTGCTTGCATGCAGTGGTCTTGTCCTTGAACTGCATTGGAGTGGTGAATGAGGGCTTGAGGTGCTTGATAAACTTGGTGAATTGAGAACCACACAGACAGAGCTACTGAGCTGGATTTCTTCTCAACAACCCCTGAATAGCACTGGAAGGGAGATCAGGGTCTGAGGGACTGCGTTGCAGAGAAAGGGTTGATTCCTTGTGTTGGGTGTGTGTGGGTGTTCTAAAAGCCAGGATGGTTCTGGTGTTGGTGTCTGTAGCTCTTAAATGGGCTCACCAGCTTAGCATATAGCCTTTGCCAGCTCTTGGATGGCCTAATAAACCCAACTTTGTTGGCTTGGCTAATCTGTTGTTCGCCTAATAAACCCAATTGTGTTGGCTTGGCTGAACTGTGTATCCTAGTGGGTTGTTATCCTTGGCTACGTGTAAGCCTATTAGTTCCTTATTCCTTGGGGAATCATGCCTGGCTCGGGGGTGGTGGTAGCATTGTTGAGAGATTAAGGAGCACGCGGGCCTATGGTTGGTTGGAATGTTGCAGTGACATAGCTG
Organism: Pseudotsuga menziesii; assembly: GCA_001517045.1. NCBI lineage: Eukaryota > Viridiplantae > Streptophyta > Pinopsida > Pinales > Pinaceae > Pseudotsuga > Pseudotsuga menziesii. Next base: position 155,187 of record LPNX010546043.1, on the reverse strand, counting down.
GTTGCGGAACAAGTTCTCTATAAGATAAGTACTCTTTCCTAGCTTGTGTCTGCAATTACACATTTACCATTGATGAATGATGATATACATGTTATATGCTGATCTATATATGCATGAATTCCAATTGATATGTTTTGCTTCCGTTGTGTATATGAATGATTATGCTTCGTAAAATGTTTTATGTTTTAAGTATCATGCTTCAGCACTATATGTATGTATGTTCATGTTCATGGGGCTAGATGTCTGGATGATTTGACGTATAGTAGTGTCCTCTTCCCTGGTCGGAGAGCCGGGGACATTACAGTGTGGTATCAGAGCTCTGGTTGCAGCATGGGCCTGAATGGGCCATGATAGATCAGATAGCAGAGGCAGGTTGCCGTCTGTCCAGAAGCAATCAAACAATTGTGGTAGGAAAAAATCAGAAAATTTTCTAAGTGCCAGAACTATCAGCCCATCGGAAGACTCAGTGACAATATCTTCCGATGCAGCGGGCACTTAGTGGGAAGGCCACCCGATGGACGGTAACCAGAAAAACTTTAAAATTTTTTCTAAGTCCGACCATCGTCGATCGGTTGAAGATAGTTGTTCTCATCACCGATGGTTAGACGAGGGAACTACCGATGAACATCAACAAGAGTTATTTGAATGGGTTGCTATTGGTGTGGCTACCGTGGGGAATAAAATGCCGATGCAGCAATGCTAGTGGTTTCGACCGCCGACAGAAGAAGAAAGTTCTAAAATTTTTGTTTAAGTGTTGAAATCATCGGCAGAGATTAATTGATTGAGCACCCACCATTACGGATGGCTAGACCACTATCCTTCTGACGCATAGAGCTTACGACCGCCGACGTGATGGAATTTTGGAAAAATTTGATGAAGTAACATGACCGTCGGTGATTGTCAATGATTAGTTGATCACATCATTAACGCACAGCTGATCATGTTGCTGATGCGGAAAAAGTTGGCGACTACAGCAGAAGGAATTAGTGGAACAAAGCGTCGTCATTGCGGATAGTTAGAGGACTATCCTCCCGACGGATAGAGCCTGCGACCATCGACACCGCAGAGGAAGATGTTTTGACAGCCAACACAGTAATCAAGGTTTCAAAAAAATTTCTAAGTCATGGAATCATCGGCCATCAACGATGGTTAGTTGATGACATTGCCAATGATTAAGTGATTTCGTTGCCGATGAGCTACGTCGAGTAAGGTTTGTTAACCGAGCGTCTGTCGTTGCGAAGACTAAAAGGACTAACCACCTGACGAGGAGGGCATCCAAGCATTGATGCCACAGCTTCTAGAGGCTCCGACCCATGGCTGTGGAAGATGAATTTCGATTGTGGTCCACTGTTGTGGAAGCTGAAGGGACCAACCATCCGATGCCTAAGATACCCGACCGCCGACGCAACATGGTTAGTCTATGATATTGCCGATGAAGTTCAGAATGATAGATGAATGCGGACTCGATACTGCAGATGAAAATAGACCAACAGGTCGCCTTTAAAGACACGGGATAATAGACCCAATCGGAGGAAAACTTTGAAGAGTCAAAAAGCACTGGAAATTTGTTAATGATTGGATCGCCGATCAGAAGCTCAGTCGGTTTCCCGCGGAAACTGAAGTAAGGACACTTTCCGCCATTGCGGATGCTCAAGAGACTGTGCACCCGATCAACAGATGAATTGCTCATCGATACAGAGCAGGAGTTTAGTTGTTTTTCCCGCCGAAACGATGGAAAGAAATAAGCAACAGTCCGCTGATGAAATAGGCATCTTGACCATCGCAGTGTCGAAAAGATAATTGGGAGGAGGTCTGATTGGGCCTAAGAATATTTAGGTTTTTCGAAGGAATTTCTCAGTGATTCTTCATGCAGTTTTCAACTGTCTTCCAGCAAGTTTTCCACAAATTTCAGCAAACTATCCATGGTCACAAGGCTGAAAAGAAAAAGAGGAAATTTTGTGTTTTATGAATTTCCAAGAGAGGAAGGTAAGTAGTTTTGATTTATATTAATGTTATGCATCTAACAGTTTGCTACAAACACATTTGTAGAACTTTAGATAACTTCCAAGAGTAGTACTTCAGAAAGAACAGTGTGGTAAAGCAAGAAGTGGTCCAGTCGTGAGAACCCATGATGGGTATGATGCTCGGGATTCTTATGAGCGAGCAGAATATGCCATGGGATAAAATGTCTGTAATGGAAATGATGACATAGAGTCTAATGGAAGGAGATTCCAAGGGACAGTGTTTGAGGTTGCGGCCACCATGAGAATCTTGGTTAAAGCCTAGGAAGAGTAGCATCAGTTGATGCTGCTATGTTACAGATTTTGATAGATTTGCAAAGGAAGATAGACTCTGGACGAGGAACAGCAAGACCACAAGGCAATAAGAGTAGCACTATGAGAAAAAGAAGAACTTCTAGCGGATCATCTGATTCTGAAGAATCCAGCGGGGACACAAGTTCATCTTCTCGCGAAAGGAAAAGAAGAAGGCAACATAGGGATCGCTCTCAGGATGAATTTAAGAAAGCTAAACCTCCTACATTTGATGGTGAGATAAAGCCTGGACAAGAGGATGAAGCTTGGCTTCTTGGGATAAATAAGTACTTTCAAGTGCAGGATTATTCAGGAAACATGAAGGTGAGAGTTGCCATATTCAATCTGAATGGACGAGCCTCCATTTGGTAGGAACACTTCAAGCAAATAAAGAGGATCAGTGAAAGGAAACTGAAGTGGAAATAGTTCAAGAAGTATTTCAGGCAGAAATACCTCTCTGACAGATATTATGATGATAAGATTAAGGAATTCCATGAGCTAAGATTGGGACAGCAAACCATGGATGAATATGCAAATAAATTCTTGGAATTGTTGAGGTATGTCCGGTACATCAAAGATGAAAAAATGAAGATCCAACAGTTTCTAAGTGGATTGACTCAAGCCTACAAAGATAGAATTGAGTTTTATGAGCCAAGAACTCTTGAAGAAGCAATAAGAAAGGCTAAATATTGCTATGAGAAAAGCAAAGGTAAACTTGATTACCATAAGGCATGGAAGGACAAGAAGACTGAAAAGTTTGACCAAAGAAAGAAAGGTTTCAAACCTTCTAGATTCAGGAATCAGTAGAAGTAGCCATCCCAAGCTGTGAGTATTCCAGTTGGAGTGACAGGTGGAAAGCCTAAAGAGCCACATCCGAATAAAGGTCCACTCAAATGTTGGAAATGTGAAGGACCTCACTTGTGTAGATATTGTCCACTTGAGAATGAAAGTGCAAGACCAGCTTATAACATTTAGGGGGCAGAAACAGTGGGTCAGGTAGCCAAAGCAGTACCTAGAATTTATACAGCATTGGAGGATCACCAGGCAGATCACTAGTCAACTGTGGTTGAAGTTGCAGGTAAGATTGTTGAACAATCTGTTTCTATTTTGATTGACCCTGGTTTTACTCATAGTTCCATTACTCCTAGGGTAGTGGAGATTTGTGCTTTTAAGAAGGTAAAGCATGGAAAATCTTGGTTAGTCCAGCTAGCCACTAGGACTAAGAGAAAAGTCAGCGAATTGGTAGAGAAGTGTCCATTGGTTATGAATGGATTGATCACTTATGTAGATCTGAATGTTCTATCGCTTGGTTCCTATGATGTTCTCATTGGAATGTATTGGTTAGAAGCTCACAGAGTGGAGCTTGATTGTTATAACAAGACTTTTGAATGCACGGATGAAGAAGGAAACCCAGTAGTAGTGGAAGGTATTCCAAAGGTAATTTCAGTAAGACAGGTTTTAGCAATGCAGTTGAAGAAGTTCTGTAAGAAAGGTTGCCAATTGTATGCAGCTCATATCCTGGAACCAACAGGAGATGAGACTCCTAGGTTGGAGGAATATCAGGTGTTACAGGAATTCAAGGATGTTTTTCCCGATGAGATTCTAGGGCTTCCTCCAAAGAGGGACATTGATTTCACCATCGAACTTGTGCCAAGAGTAGCCCCAATGTCCAAGACACCCTACAGAATGAGTACACCGGAGATGCTAGAATTGAAGATGCAACTGCAAGAGTTATTGGAAAAGAAGTATATCTGACCGAGTGTGTCTCCTTGGGGAGCACCGGTCCTGTTTGTAAAGAAGAAAGATGGTACACTCAGGTTATGTATTGATTACAGACAGTTGAACAAGGTTACTGTGAAGAATAAATATCCTTTTCCCGGGATTGATGACCTCTTTGATCAAATGAGAGGAGTAAAGGTATTTTCCAAGATTGACTTGAGGTCTGGTTACCATCAGGTGAGAATCAAGTATGAAGACATTCATAAGACAGCCTTCAGGACAAGGTATGGACATTATGAGTTTGTAGTGGTACCATTTGGTCTCACAAATGCACCAGCTACATTTATGTGCCTTATGAACAGTGTCTTCAGTAAGTATTTGGACAAGTTTGTTCTTGTCTTCCTTGATGACATTCTTGTTTATTCTAAGAATGAGGAAGAACATGAAGAGCATTTGAGACTGACATTGCAGGTGCTCAGGGAACATTAGTTGTATGCAAAGTTGAGCAAGTGTGACTTCTACAGGGATAGAATTCAGTACTTGGGTCACATTATCTCCGAAGAGGGTATATCAGTAGACCCTGAGAAGATTGAAGCCATCATGAATTGGCCTACTCCAAGAAATGTGATGGATGTAAGGTCTTTTATGGGACTTGCAGGATACTACAGGAGATTCATTGAAGGATTTTCCAAGGTTGCACATGCCATCACTTCTTTCCAGAATAAGGGAACAAATTTCGAATGGACTTCGAAGTGTGAAGAAAGCTTCCAACGGTTGAAGAATCTTCTCACCAGAGCACTAGTATTGAAAGTTGTAGATCCAGAGAAGGATTTTGTGGTATGTACTGATGCATGTGGGCAAGGGCTTGGAGGATTCCTTATGCAGGATAACCACGTGATATGTTATGAGTCAAGAAAGCTAAAGGAGCATGAGAAGAACTATGCCACTCATGATTTAGATCTCGCAGCCATAGTACATGCTCTCAAGATGTGGAGACATTACTTGATGGGTAGAAGATTTGAGCTCGGAACAGATCACTGTGGACTGAAGTATTTGTTTGATCAGCCTACTCTGAATGCTAGGCAAGCGAGATGGATGGAATTGTTATGTGAGTTTGATTTCAAAATCAAGCACATAAAGGAAAAAGAGAACAAGGTAGCTGATGCACTCAGCTGGAAGGTACATAAAATGCATGTGGAATCTCTTAGTATTTGCCAATCAGATTTGAGGAAGTAGATTGTTAATCATGTTGCCAGAGATGAATTGTATGAATAGGTAAAAGACAAATTGCAGTAGCAAAGTCTTGAGAAGAAGTATGAGGGATATAAATTGGAAGAAGATGGACTTCTCACTTATAAAGGTAGAATTTATATTCTGAATGTAGCAGATTTTAGGAGAGTTGTTATGGATGAAATCCATCAAGCTCCGTATTCTGGTCACCCAGGATATCAGAAGACAATTGCTACAGCTAGAAAGCAGTACTATTGGCCAGGAATGAAAAAGGACCCGGCTGAGTACATTTCAAGGTGCATGAAATGTCAATAGGTAAAGGTTGAGCATCAACATCCAATAGGCTTGTTGCCGCCTTTACCAATTCCGGAATGGAAATGGGAAGTTATTTCCATGGATTTTATCACAGGATTGCCGATAACTTGGAGACAACATGATTCCATCATGGTTGTGGTAGACAAGTTCACCAATGCAACACATTTTATACCAGTGAAGTCTACACACAAGACTGGTGACATTGTAAGGATTTTCATGAAGGAGATTTTCAAATTGCATGGATTTCCGAAGGCAATAATTTCTGACAGAGATGTCAAGTTCACTTCCAATTTTTGGAAGGGGTTGTTTGCAGATTTGGGTACAAAGCTAAACTTCAGCACTACCTACCATCCTCAAACAGATGGGCAAACAGAAAGAGTTAATCAGTTGCTTGAAGATATGCTTTGCATGTATGTGATGGACAAACCAACCAAGTGGGAAGATTACTTACACTTGGTAGAGTTTGCTTACAATAATGGACATCAGGCATCCTTGGGGATGAGTCCGTATGAAGCTTTGTATGGAAGATGGTGTAGGACACCAGTGACTTGGGATAACCCAGTGAACAGAGTTGTTCTTGGACCAGAATTGCTCAAGGAAATGGAGCACGAGGTTGTAAAGATCAGACAAAATCTGAAAGCAGTGCAGGATAGACAGAAAAGGTATGCAGATAATCATAGGATGAACAGAGAGTTCAGTGTTGGGGACCATGTTTACCTCAGAGTAAAAGCAAGAAAAAGTTCCTTGAAGCTTGGAAGTTGTGCCAAGTTGTCACCTAGATATTGTGGGATGTTTGAAGTGCTTGAAAGAATAGGGCCTGTTGCATATAGAGTTGCATTGCCTGCTAGTACTAGAGCTCATAATGTTTTTCATGTTTCTTTGCTTAAGAAATATGTACATAATCTTAACCATGTGATAAATTGGGATGTGATTCAGGTGGAACCCGAGGGAGAGTTCCAAATCGAGCCAATGCACATCCTCGACAGGAAGGTCACAATGCTCCGGAACTGGGCCATAGGGCAGGTAAAGGTGCAATGGGAGCATTATGGACCTGAAGAGGCTACGTGGGAGCTGGAGGATGCCATGTGATTGGCACATCCATTTTTGTTCAATTCTGCGGAACATTGAGGCGGTACCAGTGTAGCATTTTGTTCAGATTTTGTAAAGCACTGAGGACAGTGCTATTGAAGGGGGAGGGGAATGTAACACCCCAGTTTTGACCCCATTTTGCATTAATATACATGATACACATATTGTAAATAATCATGGTGCGGAGCTAAAAGAAAAGGCCCCACCATGATTTGGTTATGCTATGTTTTGGATTGAAATGGTCACTGATGGTATATCGGGACATGTGGCATACATATTAAGTTGTGGCACCATGTAACTATGCATTTTAATTAATAACCCAACCAGCTATGTTCACTGCAACTAAATTGAGAAGGGGCATGATTTCCTAAGGGTAAGGAGGGGGAAAGTTAAATCCCGAGCCATTGGCGGGGGGGAAAGCCATGTGTCACCACTCTCTTCACTCATCCTCCCTTGTCTCAGCCAACCACCACCCTTAATCGTTCAGTTGTTAGTGGGGCATCTATTTGCTAACAGCAAGACCACTATGCTAGGATTGCCATTCTCCCCACATGCCTGCACTCTCTACACGACGCACCTTCTGAATTGCGGAAGGTCTATCCACTATTCGAGTGGTGGCTATCCATCCACCTTCACATGGGCTAAGTTAAAAGGATCGACAATCCATGATGTGGGGTTTTCCATTCCTCTCACTCCGCCTTGCTAATCGGAGAGACATTTTTCCCCTGTTCACACAGAGCATTGGTTTTCCCCACCATTGTTAGATTGTTGTGGTTTTTCTCATCGATCGCTGGTTGCAGCTTCCTCCATGCATTGCCGATCATGTTTTTCCTTGTACAATGTGGAAATTACTGTAGATTGTTGTGTTTTCCTCTGTGGTTCGTTGGTTGTTATTCCATCATGGAATCGTGGTTGTGATTTCATTTCCAGCTATGTGTTTTAGCTGTGTCTTGCTCCCCTCACACACAGGTTGAGAATCAGTTCTCTTTCTATTTTTTGGTCTATGTATTTTCCTTCAGCCATTGTAGTGAAGATTGTGTGCTGTGGGCTCAGAGTTGCTTGTGGGCTGTTAATGGCCACGATTGCTGGACTGTGTTTTCCCCGGTAAAAGCTTGAATAACTGCTTGGCTGCTTGCATGCAGTGGTCTTGTCCTCGGAATGCATTGGAGTGGTGAATGAGTGCCTGAGGTGCTTGATAAACTTGGTGGATTGAGAACCACACAGACAGAGCTACTGAGCTAGCTTTCTTCTCCACAATCCCTGAATAACACTGGAAGGGAGATCAGGGTTTGAGGGACTGCGTTGCAGAGAAAGGGTTGATTCCTTGTGTTGGGTGTGTGTGGGTGTTCTAGAAGCCAGGCTGGTTCTGGTGTTGGTGTCTTTAACTCTTAAATGGGCTCACCAGCTTAGCATATAGCCTTTCTTGGCTCCTAGATGGCCTGATAAACCCAACTTTGTTGGCTTGGCTAATCTGTTGTTTGCCTGATAAACCCAACTGTGTTGGCTTGGCTGAACTATGTACCCTAGTGGGTTGTTATCCTTGGCTATGTGTAATCCTGTTAGTTCCTTATTCATTGGGGAATCATGCCCAGCTCGGGGGTGGCAGCGTTGCTGAGAGATTAAGGAGCACGCGGGCCTATGGTTGGGTGGAACGTTGCAGTGACGAAGTTGGTTGCGGAACAAGTTCTCTATAAGATAAGTACTCTTGCCTAACTTGTGTCTGCAATTACATATTTACCATTGATGAATGATGATATACATGTCAAATGCTGATCTATATATGCATGAATGTCGATTGATATGTTTTGCTTCCGTTGTGTATATGAATGATTATGCTTCGTAAAATGTTTTATGTTTTAAGTATCATGCTTCAGCACTATATGTATGTATATTCATGTTCATGGGGCTAGATGGCTGGATTATTTGACGTATAGTAGCGTCCTCTTCCCCAGTCGGAGGGTTGGGGACATTACATCTTAACCTGAAAGCATTAATGAGGTTGAATCCTTATGCACATGTGGTTGACTACCTAGTTCTTGTTGACCCGAAAGATGTTCCTGTTAGAGATGCATTTGATGAATGAAGGTGTTTTGATTACAACTACTATGTTTTTTTTGGGGGGGGGTCATTCTGCAGAGGCCATAATAGAATTGATGCAAGAGTTTCCCAAAAACCCCATTTTTCAAAAAGTCAAATGCATAATTTTTGTTGGTTTAACATACATGGAATCAAAACTATTGGCATGGGATCATAACATAGATAGTGACTATAGGATTTCCATGACATTCATTCAAAGGGTAATATTTATCCATAATGAATTTGAACAAATATGTGGTGGGGATAGATCGAAAGTTTATGTAGATTTCTAGAAACAATGTTGTATGGAAATAGGTTTCTCAATTAAAGAGGATGATGTGAAACATAAAGATTTGAAAGGAAGTGATGCATTCAGAGTTGTAGATAACTATTTTCAATTGGAATTTAGAATGAGGCCAATATGGGATTTTATTAAAGAGATATTTAACATGTGGGATAATATTGGCATAAAAAATCAAAAGGTAAAGAAAATTAAAGCATTTGCATGGAGTAGCGGTCAAGGAGGCCCTGACGTCAAGAATTTTCTAGAAGACATGACTATAACACCTTGGATAGAATTGCAAGGTGTAAAGGATGAAACACTTTTATCTACAATTTTGTCACATGTAAAGTCGGTGAATTATCCATGGAGGAAATGTGCAATGAATTTGAAAAGTAAGTTTGTGGATCGGTTTATGTTTTGAAGTTCATTTTTTTAGTTTAGTATGTTTTATTAATTAAGCATTGTGTTATATCATTAGATATGATTGTAAATGTAGTTTATTTTTACATCTTGTAGTCATAAGCTTTACATGAAAATACAAGAGGATATGGTTAAATGTTGGGGGAGAAGAGTTGGGATGATGTCAGGTGAAACTATCCAAACTCAAGCTCCATAGAGAACTTGAGAAAAAAAAGTGTTGCATACAAAAAGGAATGTTGATTTATGATATATTCTATTTAGTTTATTTGCAAGCCAATTCATTTATATTTTTTTACTTGTACATATAATTTTTTCTCAAAGATGCCAAAGAAGGGTTCGGTACTAGAGTCTTTCGAAATTCATACTCAAAGAGCCAAAATAGAACGACAAAGAAGGAAACGCCTTGCAAACGTAGAACTTGATGATACCCTTGATAATCATGTTTGGAATGGGTTGGACATTGTACAATGTAAAGTGATTGTTGGTGATTGTGCGAACATTGCAAATATTGTTCCTAAGAAGGAGTACTCCCTAGTAATTACAGGCATCCCTCATGGCTACCATATCAAAAACATTACTTATGATTGTGAGCCTTATACTTACCAATTATTTAATAAAGTGGTTTCGGGATTTATCGATGTCACAACATCACCTCTATGGATATTTCTTGTTTTCCATTCAGATGTACAAGGAGGACTAGTGCAGGAAACCTTCAAGGATAAAGAAAATTCAAGGAAGCAATTGTATTGGTAAGATAATTGTAGTGTGTTATTAAGCATTTGAAATTAGAAATGAAATTTATTTTTCTATAAGTTAATTAGATTATTATTTAATTATGTTACAGGCATAGACCTAGTATTCTTAGCTCAAGTATTGATCCATTTATGAGTGATATTGAAAATATACATCTTCCATGTTCAACAAAAGATGAGACCTGTGAATCTCTTTCAAATCAATGAAAGCAGTGAAAGAAAATATAGTCAACTATTGACTTATAATGTTGTGATTAAAAAGTTGACCTATGAAGAAATATATTTGAAAGGAAAGATTGTAAACATCTACCAGAAACCACAAGCATTGATTAATTATATCATAGATACATTTTCAAAAGAAGAATATTGGGGTTTAGATTTGTTCTTAGGATCGGGTAATATTTCTGATATTACATATGAAACCAGTTTCATTATTCTATATCTATACTATATATTTTTTAAATTTATGTTTCAATATGTTAATTTACTTTTTTTATGCATGTGGTGATTAGATACAACAATAACATTATTCTTACAAAAAGGAAGAAATTGTATATCCATATATAATGATCCACTACAGTGCATTTATACCAAGCAAAGAATTAATGCTATGAAAGTTCTTCCAGATGAAATGTAGGAAGTTGGTTTGAAGAAAGGAGAATTTCTTGAGTCACTTGTGGCGAATATGTCAAAAGAGCCTCAAACACCATTAAAAGGGATGTTTGGAAATTCACTTTTGGCATTTTGCAGAAGTTATAAGAACCAATGGAAAGAAACAATGAGGTATAGGAAGAGAGAAAAGTTGTAGAAAATTCCAATTTCGATGAATATTTTGGTTTGCATGATATTCTTGATTAGTTTCATGACATTGAGGAGAATGTCAAACTTAGATTTTAGTCTGCATGATATTCTTGATTAGTTTCATGTCGTTGAGGAAAATGCCAAACCTGACAAGTTTTTGATTAGATATCTATGTAATGTTTGGACTTTAATATTTTATTTTGAGAATAACTATTATGTTTTTTCATATGTTATTTACAATTACATGGTATATGTTTTGTTGATTTTATGTGAATCGTCACTTTATGGAAAATAATTCTGAACAATATCATTTTTACGCATAAAATAGCTTAAAATAGGTTAAAAATGGTTTGAAATGTCTTTATTTTCTCTTTTTTTATTTCAAATTTGCCCAAAAAATGAGTTATTTAAGGGAAATGTTTAAAGGAAAAACTTCCAAAATGTATATAGTTTTCATTCTTATTAGCTTCTAAATGTTAAAAAAATAAAATTGTATAGGTTTTTGCGTTGTGACTAGGTATTAAATGTATTTGTTTTGTAAAATCTAAAAAAAATGTGCCTATAATGAAACATTATAGTTTTTTAATGACCAAGAAGTTTGAAAATCTCAAAAAAATGACTTGAAATGAAAAAATGGTGCTACCAGTATACACACTTTTTGAAACGGAGGAAAAAACAACTACTTAAATTGACCCCCAAAAAAATGAGAACAATGACGGATTCTCGTCAAGTTGTATAACTTGTTGTGGATGACTATGAACTTCATACTTTGAAGGGACTTCATGCACATGGTAAGAGTGAGGACTATTCAGTGATACAAGTTCCTGTAAGGAAGGAGGATATAGGAGTCATTACTCAAGCTCTTGATGGGATACAAAAGGATAGTGAGAACTTGCTTGAGGAGATGCCATATGAATAAGCCAACAAAGGTATTTATTTATCCATGGACTGGGTAGATAAGTACATGATAGAAATGGAGGTCCATGAATGCACAATTATTGCTTGCAACTGTGAAGAATTACTTGACATGCATTCCTTGGAAGAGAGGCCTCATGAGCTTCCTATATGGAGAGAAGATTTAATTTTGAAGAAGGTGGTTGATTACAACTTACATAGATCAGGAATCCAAAGTTTTTATTCATCCATTGATTGGGTGGATAGATTTGTAACAAAAGTTTGTGATTCATCAAGGTAAAAATAAAATTGCTTTTGTGATAATTTTTTGGTTTTACTAATAGTGTCTTACCATGTGACCAACATCATAGGTATGTATGGAAACCCTTTTATACTTTGAGTACACATGACTCTATGGATTGGGTGTGGAAGTACATGGAAGGTTTTGAACTACCAAGTAAGATAAAATCATCTTCCATACAAATTATATTGGATGCAACATGACATGCCAACAATTAACGTGTACAAGAAGATATTGAAGCATGGTTGGACCTAATGGAATATGTTTTTCAAAGGATGGGAAGTGATGGAATTCCAATATATCCATGGGATCCTAGTACCCTATGTAGTGACAAGTTTATCTAGGTGACTGAAATATTGAGAAGACTACATCATGAACAACGAGATCCTGGAGGACAAGCTAGCTTTGATTTCCAATATTCTATCCATGAGGAGCATGGGTTTGGTTACCTACATGGGAAATACTATGACACATGGAGTCATTATTTTCCTACTGTGTGGATTGGGAGTCTTCACAAAACTATATGTTTTGACATTGTGTGTTGTAGAGAAGGATGGCATGAGAAGGTTCTTTGTAACCTTACCCCTGGTAAACCCTTAGATAAAGAATATGCACACCTATTTGAATGGATAAGTGTGGCACAAGCCCGTGAGTTTTTTGCTTCCTAAAAGGAAGAGGAAGAGAATATAGTAGCATGTGCATTTATTCCTTTAATAGAATATACATTTGATTGGAAAGTTCAATTAGTGGAGGAGTCTTCTAAAATTCAATCTGCATGTGATCCATTGAATGATTGGAACCAAAATGAGCAGCATGAGAACCTGAATGAATTTGTCCATTTAGCTCCAAGATCATCTCCAAGGAAGGAGGTTATGTGGGATTCCCAAGACTCGCTCCTAATCAACCACTCTCTTAAAAGTAGGGTAATGTCTAAAAAAAGGTTCACTCTACCCTACAAGCATGACAAGTGGTTTAATGGTGAAAGTGAAAGGGCATATAAAGGAATCTTCTAAACCAAGTGACACAAGGCTACCTTTGGACCCAATCGCATACAAAGTCACCATTATCCAAAAAGGAAGTGAATTGCTTGGGAACAAGATCTTCTCCAAGTTTGATCATCTCCACTTTGGCCATCATAAAATTTGGATGGGAGAATAAATTTTGCAGGAAAGAATTCTTGGTTTTCAATGTGGCAACTATTGATTTATATTTATGGCCATTGGCTTGATTCATGCATCTATTGCTTCACATCCTTACATGAGAGGAACATACAACAAGTAGTTTGATGAGTTTGTATTTGCTTCCTTTGATAGCATTATGATTCATTGTAGGATGTTGAGAGTTATTATGTCAATTTGGAAGTTGCATGGAACACTTGGGTAGAAAAATCATTGTATAATAAGTTGATTTAATGTGAACTTGGAGTGATTAGGATAATATGTCTTGATATTATGCTTGAGCAAGGAAATGTTGGTGCCTACTTGAAGAGGATTCGGCCTACCTTTGTTTGGCCCTTTTCCAAAGATGTGATCAAGCTAAGAAGGGCCATTGGATGTGATGCACCTTATAGAAGGTATCTCCAATTGATGACAAATATGGTTGTCCAAGTTAGAAGAGGATTTTATTTTTGGGATGAGATCTCATGAAAATTTATCAAAGGAATGAAGGAAGTGGTGATATGCGGCCCTACATTTCCTTTCCTAGATTTTACTACATCATGGATGCTTGAGGGTGATTCTTTGGGAGTATGCACATGATTGGATTTGATAAAAAATGGACATATCATGGCTTATGAGAGTAAGTTGTTTTTTCCCCATGAGACACACAATTTAATCCATAATAAGAATATGTTGGCCAAAAGGTATGCTTTAGTTAAGTGCATATTCGAGGTTGAGATGGAACTCACAATATGGAAACAACCAAGGCTAGCATATGAGTTTATGGATGGGATGATTTATGAATACAAACACATAATATCCATCCACTACCAAGACTGAATGGTGGATCTTGAAGAAGAAGAATTTAGTAGTTATCCATGTTCCACTCACAGATGGTCACCATGGTTGTTTGGAGACTCACATGGGGGTGAGTAGGAGGTTTCGTGAAGAAGCTCCAAAGAAGATGAATGGGAGCAGGGGAGTAGTGCATATTATTTCAACTTCATGTGATGGATATACTTAATTTGTTGGCCTTCTTGGTTGGCATCAATAGTTTGGTGATAGTGTACAAATTCCTCAACACCCATGTTTTTCATCGCTTGAGGACAAGTAATTTTGGGAGGGGTGGACTGTAATGTCCCCAAAATTCTGATGGCACCATGGAGAAATCATTATCCCTTGAGACCTCCATGGGAGTTAGAAAAGGAATTAAATAATTATTTAGGAAGTCATATAATTATTTAGGAAGTTAAATAATTATTAATTAGTTGGGAATTTAATAATTGTGGGGATGAATTTAGTTTCAATAACTCCTAAATTAATTTTATTTATTATTCCCCATGAATAAATTAATTTTGAGATAATGTAAAGTGGATTTAGGAAAGGTGCACTAGGACAAGTGGAGGCATCCACCACAATGGAAATTTGCATAAAGTTAATAAATAGTTGAAGAAGGGTGCACAAAGGAAAAATTAGACAAAGCAAGCAAGTAGACAAACAAGGAAAGTACTGCTTTTGGGAAGAAAGGAAGGGAGACAGGAAAAAGCAGGAAAAATAGGATAAAAGTAGGATAAAAGCAGAAAAATCCAGAAAACCAGGAAAAGTAGAAAGAAAACAATGCAAAAGCATCAAAGCAAGAAAAGAAGGAAAGTCAGAGACAAAGCAAAAGAACAAAGCAATCTCCTTCTATTCCAACTCATGAGGGTGCATTGGTCAAGGATAATAGCTAATGAAGTTGTATAATGTATAAAACAAGAAAGAGCGCACCTATGACATCTTTTGTCACTCTTGTAATTCAAATTAAGACTATTTGCTTCTAAGACTTAGGGAGATGTGCCCCTAGTCTTAGTCGGGAGGTGTGCCCTAGCTATTATTCTTGTCGTATTTGAGGATTAATGGATTTCAATCATCAATGGAGGTTTAATTGCAGGTCATGAAGTTCATTCCATCCAAGTTTGAGATCTCTCCACAATGATTGAGATTCTCCTATTTGAATCTCAGTGAAATTCTCTTCTTTCTGATAATTATGGGTTTAATGAATCCATGCCTGAGAACTATGTGAATGGAATTTCATCATTACCACTATGTGTTTTATGTAATTATGCAACTCTGAAATTTTCATGACATTTTGAATCATTTTGATTGAGTTTCAAATGAGTTAATTCTACCTAGTCTAGATTTCAATGCAATTTTGACTAGTTTTATGTTGAAATATTGTAACTTCGAAGAATATTCTATATGTATTTATTTGTGGTCCCCGATGGTCCTATCGAGAGAACCACTTGTATTACTTTGTACCCCGATGCTCCTAATTGGAAGAACTAATAAGAGTCATGAGGCAGTCTCCTCTAATTGTAAAGGTGGGTCATTAACACCCCAGTGTGGTTACTTGAGCCTACATGTGTAACTCGAGCCTACATGATTAACTCGAGCCTACATGACAGATGAGTTAACTTAAGTGAATAGATGAATATAAATAGAGGTGTAGTGCTCCTCATTTGGAATACACACTCTCACTTGTGTAGCACATTAGTGGAGAAGAGAAGTAGCTGGAGAAGGAGGAGGATCAGGCTTTGATCTCCCTGCTGGTTTTATCTTTTATCTTTTATCTTTTTGGGCCATCTATATTGAGGAATATTTTGCTGGGTTTTTCCCTTTAGGGTTTTCCTAGGATAAATATTTGTGTTCCTTTTGTATGGTTGTGCTTGTCTATCTTTCAGTGATCATGTTTATATGCTTTTGTTATGAAAATGAAATGAAGTACTGATGTCTTAGCTAAGCATATGAAAATTTAACATGGTATCAGAGCCACCCTGAAAGAAGACATTGTGCAGCTAAAGAATATATGGCTTCTTATTTTTTTTGGGTCTCTATCCATGATCTATCAGCAAAAGAAGGCTAGACTGACTCTCCATTGAAGGGCACATCTTTCTGTTGAAGCGGAATTCGATTCCGAGCATTTTCAGTTTTGGTGCAGAAAATTAGGGCTTTCTACAGAAGAAGAATTTTTGAGTGAGCCCAACATAGGATTGTTCTACTCATCAAAATCGAATTTTAGAGACCTGGATCAAGAAATTTGGTTGGGTGAAACTCTGGGAAAGTCAAACCCTAGTTTGACCCCGATCTGGAAAAACCCTAAATAGTAAAACTGCTACGTTTTGGTACATTCGCTATATCCTGAGATTGGAGAAGGATCAGGAGTTGAAAATTGCAGAGGCTGAATATAAAATCCGGATTTACACTGTATCCAAAATTCAGCCTCAGATTCGCTATATTCCGGGAGATATGATCCCTCCATATTAGGGTTCCAGCCTCTTCCAGAATTCATCCCTAAACAGGACACCTGGGGATAATTGCTGTAGAATGGGATACAGAGGTCCAAATGGAATTCCTGAAGATGTTTCAGAAATATCACGACCTTTAATTTCTTTTCTCTAAATTTCAAAACCTGAAGATGAACCAGTGACACGTGGCATGTCGTACAACTGCACTGTTAAGAACAATCCTGTAACAGGTGACCTTGGTAAAATGATCATAAATTAAAATTGGTGAAATAAATTTTGATAAAACTTGTGCTGTTGGACCAGGGACATGTGATTTTACCTCAGTACAAAATTTCAGACATAGAGGAGCAGTAATTTAGGATATATCACAGAAACAGTAACATGAATTTCTGCATGAGAAATTGGAAAACTAGGGCTTCCTGTTCCGGGAGCTTCCTCCACTATTTTCAGAAAAGGAGTGCATTGGAAAGCTCCATTTGAAGAGATATATATTTCTATCCAATCAGATCTAAAAGATTCCAAGTTTTGAAAATTAGGGTTTCTTTGACAAATCCTAGATCAGCTAACTCCGGAAGCAGGACAA
>LPNX010546043.1:121988-132716 GCA_001517045.1 Pseudotsuga menziesii | reverse complement strand
TCCATTCTTCATGAGTGCATCATACTCATTCTGCATAGCTTCTTTCCACTCAACTCGAGTAGAAGCTTCTTCAAAGGAAGTTGGTTCAAATTTAGCAGATATATTAAATTCACAATCAAATGATACATCCATGTCATCACCTGAATTATCTGCTTCTCCTCCATCTTGATGTCTTTTCGAACTTCTCATTCCCATCTTTCCAACTTCATCCGGATGGACACTTTCAAGTGTCTTTGTGGCCCATTTAGGAATCTTCCGTGATGGTCCTGGTTGATCAGTTGGTGGTGCTTCATCATTGATTGAGAGTCTTCCAATTCTCTCAATCACATCATCCAGTTGAACCTCTTGTTCAAGTGAAGTATCAGGAACTTCTTCATGCGGGGGAGTTGGTGCTTCATATGGAAATTCCAAAGGTTGATCCAGAATAGGAATCCCCCCTTCAAGGTTTGGAATTTCATATTCATTTTCAGAATATTTCTTTGGATGAGGATATTTTTCCAAATGATTAAGCTGTCTCTCAATGGACTGGTCATTTTTATTAGTTTCAAGAAAAATGACATCTCTGGAAATAACAAACTTCTTGTTTACCTCATCATACAGATGGTATGCCTTGGAGTATTCTTCGTACCCCAGGAAAATACATTTTCTACTTCGAGCACCAAGCTTGTTTCTTTGTTCCTTTGGAATCAAGGCATAACAAGTGGAACCAAAAACTCTGAGATGCCTGACTGAAGGGAGATGGCCAAACCACATTTCATGTGGAGTCTTGTTATCAAGAGCATTTGAGGGACTTCTGTTTCTCAAATAGGCTGCACATTTCACTGCATCACCCCAAAACATTAGTTTTACATTCTCAAAAAACATCATTGAGCGAACCATATTCATTATGGTTCTGTTCATTCTTTCTGCTACACCGTTTTGTTGAGGATTGTAGGGAACTATAGTCTGATGTGCAATTCCATGTTGGCGAAGATAATCTTCAAAAGCATTTGAAGTGTATTCTTTCCCATTATCAGTACAAAGTGTACCAATTTTTTATTGTGCTTATTTTTCTATCAATGCATGAAAGTCTTTGAATGTTTGAAATGCTTCTGATTTTGTCTTTAAACAGTAAATCTAGAACATTCTTGAGTAGTCATCAACAAAGGTCATAAAATACTTATTCCCATTAGCAGAAGGAGTTGGCATTGGGCCACATAAATCAGAATGCACTAATTCTAATTTCCTACTTGCTATGAAATTAGATTCATGGAATGGCAGCTTACTATGTTTCCCTAATATACAAGCATCACATTTGCTCTTATCTTTGGGAATGGTGGGAAAACCAAATACACCATTCTTTCTCAACAAACGAAGACTATTATAATTCAAATGACCAAATCTTGCATGCCACAATAAACTTGATGACAAATTACCTTCTCCATGCTGAGAGAAGTAGGCATAGTTCTGAACTCTTGCAGATGAACCCTTTAGCTTCAGCAGCTTCCCATCTTCGTATCCAGTCATGATGACTTGGTTGTCAGAGGACTTTCTTATTTCTACGATTCCATCAAACATGTGGATGGAATGGCCTTGCTGTCGAATCTCCACCAAGGACAGCAGGCTTCTCTGCAACTTTGGAAGATAAAGAACATTCTTCAACAAGAAATCAGGGAATCCAGGCATCTTCAGTTGAATGGTGCCCATTCCTTTTGGTTTAAGACTTGACTTATCTACAAAGTACACTATGCCATTTATTGTTTCATTAAGTTCTTCAAAACAGTCTTTTCTAAAATTCATGTGTGATGTTGCACCAGTATCAAGCAGCCAACAATCTTTGTAAGATGAAAGTGAAGTCATTTCATTAATTCCAAGATTACAATGTGCAACAATACAATGAGCAGAATCAAAAGATTTACTAGCATCTTGGTTTTTATTGTCATCTTTCTTCTGGTTATGTCTGTCTTTGATGGAGTCCCATGAAGCCCAACACTGATCTGATGTGTGTCCAGTCTTTCCACAACGCTTGCACTGCAAATCTGATCTTTTGCTGGAGTTGTTTCTGCCTCCTCTACCTCTGAAGTTTCTTCTTCCTCTGCCTCTCTCTTTGCTAGAGAGAGTGGCACCAACTACAGATGCTATAGATTGCATCTTATGTGATGAAGCTGCAACTAAAACAATAGGAGAAAAGAAGAAAGAGTAAAGGTGCAGGTCTAAGTCTCTGCCACCTTCCTCAAGCTTTACAACAATGTATCATTATCAGAAATCAATGCAGCTCTATCATAATCTTTACACAATACTCAACGATACTTCAATTGCACTAGCATTGAACATATCTGAGTTTATGTACTAGCAACAATAGTGAAAGAAGCAGGTCTAAGTCTCTGCTACCTTTTACAATACAATCTATGTAGAATAACAACTACACTAACTAGAAACAATGTCTTCAATGAGCTCTCTTTACTATGTAGGTCTATGTTTCTACCGTAGTATTTACATTAATCTAAGACAATTCTGCAGTAGCACAACTTATATGGCAGTGCACAAACTTCTCAATTTGCAACAATACACAACCTTCAAAAAATGTATAGCAAAAATATCGAGCTTCACTCACACGCAGCACAGACTGGGTTTTGAGGAGATTGCAGTCTCAAACTAGATCACAGCAGCTTCAGGACAACTGAAGGATGTCCCAGCAATGTTCCAGGGTTGAAATCAAAATCGCAGCATTTCAGGAAGTAGACAGCAGCATGTATCATTCAATGGAGTCTCCAATATATCATATACACCAGCAACATGAATGAAAATTACAGACTCCACGCAGCATATATATAATATACTCAACGCATATATACTCTACGCAGCATATATACTCAACCAAGCTCACAACAACAAAAGCCACAAACCACGAAATCTCAGTGAAGACATGAGAAGCAGCAGCGGGAACAACATTCAAAACACTGGGATTGAAAAGAGAAACAGAGGGGAAGCTTCGATTAGGGAAATCTTAGGCAAAGTGACTAAAGTCACCACACTGATAGCAACCTCCACATTACATCAGTCTTCACACAGTACTCCAATTGCACTAGCATTCAAGGGAGATCGCAGTCACTCTATGCACAGGAATTAGGTCAAAAAATTAGGGTTTATGTGTTTACCTCCACGCTGTATTCTGAAGGCGTGAATCTTCATGCAGCTCTCATTTCAATCATAGGAAAACAACTTGTGAATGTAGTGTATCGCAGCACCAAGTCTCTCCTCTTTAACAGCGTGTTGATTCTTCCAACGCTAGAGCAAATAGTGTGGATTCTTTCACACAATGGACAGCCTTAGATGGAGGCCATGAATGTGGTGAAGCTCTTCAAACTATATCGCAGCTGATATTCCACAAACTCTTAGTCGAAAATGTCTTCAATCTTCAATCTTCCGAAGCAAAAAATGTCTTCAATCTTCAATCTTCCGAAGCAGAAAAATGTCTTCAATCTTCAACAAATTCTAAATTTTGAACACTGAGATCTCCTCATGGCTAGTCTCAACTCTCACAATTACATCACCATAATCGTAATATTTTATTGACTCTCAAAAGTTTGCAACAAGAGAAGTCGCTTCACATATCATAACTTACGACTTTAATCATTCCTTTGCGAAACACAGGCTCCTCACAACTCTCTCACGGAACAAAACTCAGTCATAAAAACAAGCTTTAAGAGGAGACGAGAATATAGAGAAGACCGCAATGGTGTGTAGGGGGGGGCTAACTAAAAATTAGCGAGTCTCGATACCTCAAATGCAGCTCTGAAAACTATAATGCATACAATGCATGCACGTTGCTGGAAGGAGAGCAGGCTGGCAGGAGAAACGCATTGACAAAGGGCAGAATGAAGGTCTGGCAGAATTGATTTTGAGTGTGTGCAGTAGAACTGGAGCAGAAACGTTCAATTCTGATCAGAGGGCAGACACATTAATGGGCCAGTAGTCTGGAAAGCATACACGTTTCCAGGACTGAAACTTAACAGCAGGAGTTATGGCAGGTGGTGCTCTGATACCACTGTTGGTAAATAACTCTCGATTCACTTTATTTCATAGCCAAAGCATTTATTTATACATTTACAATGACTCTTGGGATTACACATCTGAGAGTCTCTTCATATTCCTAATATTTACACTAACGTATAATCTTGATGGATTATATTCCAACAGTTAGTAACTCCGTAAAGACCTAAATCCCGTAATTCCGAAAGGAAGGATCGTTAGTAACTCCGTAAAGACCTAAATCCCATAATTCTGAAAGGAAGGATCATTGGTAACTCTGTAAAGACCTAAATCCCGTAATTCCAAAAGGAAGGATCATGTTGATGTTTTGATGATGTTGATGTCTTTATGATGATGATGATGTTTCTAATCGAAAGATAAGATGTTGCTGATGATGATGATGTTCTCCGATCGAAAGATCAGAAGTTGCTGATGATGATGATGTTCTCTGATCGAAAGATCAGAATATGATGATGATGATGTTTCTCTAATTGAAAGATTAGAAGTTGTTGATGATGATGTTCTCAGATCGAAAGATCAGAATATGATGATGATGATGTTTTCTAATCGGAAGATCAGAAGTTGCTTATGATTATGATGTTGCTGATGATGATGATGTTTTCTAATCGAAAGACCAGAATGCGATGATGATAATGATGTTTCTGATCGAAAGATCAGAATGTGATAATGATGAGATCCTGATGATGATGATGCTGTATTATCAAAGTATGATGATGATGACATACTAATCGAAAGATCGGAATATGATAATGAGTTGATGTTAGAGTATGATGATGTTCGGTTGATGATGGTTCTGATCGAAAGATCAGAGGCTGATGATAATGATGAGTCTGATTGAAAGATCAGAGTATGATGATGATGTGTTGCTGATTGAAAGGCCAAAGTGCTGAAGAAGATGTTGCTAATCGAAAGGTCAAAGTGTTGAAGATGATGTTGCTGATCGAAAGGTCAAAGTGTTGAATATGTTGCTGATCAAAAGGTCAAAGTGCTGAAGATGTTGCTGATTGAAAGGTCAAAGTTCTGAAGATGTTGCTGCTGATTGAAGAGTCAAGATGCTGCTGATCGAAAGGTCAAAGTGCTGAATATGTTGCTGCTGATTGAAGAGTCAAGATGCTGCTGATCGAAGTGGTCAAAGTACTGATGATGCTGAAGACTAAATATTGAATATGAAGGCTACATGGTGTTGAAAAGCTTCCAATGATTTATAGATGTATCACCCTGATGATGTTGATGATGTCCTCTATCTCTCTCCTATTATTGTTGTTGTTGATGTTGTTATAGAATACCCTTCTCGTTAAGGGGGAGTGTTGAAATATTGTAACTTCGAAGAATATTCTATATGTATTTATTTGTGGTTCCCGATGGTCCTACAGGGAGAACCACTTGTATTACTTTGTACCCTGATGCTCCTAATCAGAAGAACTAATAAGAGTCATGAGGCAGTCCCCTCTAATTGTAAAGGTGGGTCATTAGCACCCCAGTGTGGTTACTTGAGCCTACATGTGTAACTTGATCCTACATGATTAACTCGAGCCTACATGACAAATGAGTTAACTTAAGTGAACGGATGAATATAAATAGAGGTGTAGTGCTCCTCATTTGGAACACACACTCTCACTTGTGTAGCGCATTAGTGGAGAAGAGAAGTAGTTGGAGTAGGAGGAGGATCAGGCTTTGATCTCCTTGTTGGTTTTATCTTTTATCTTTTTGGGGCATCTATATTGAGGAAGCTTTTGCTGGGTTTTTCCCTTTAGGGTTTTCCCAGGATAAATCTTTGTGTTCCTTTTGTATGGTTTTGCTTGTCTATCTTTCAGTGATCCTGTTTATATGCTTTTGTTATGAAAATGAAATGAAGTACTGATGTCTTAGCTAAGCATATGAAAATTTAACATTTTACAGTTTTATGTATTAGTTGGTCTTAAATCCATCAATTTACTTCATTTCTTTTTCCAGAGTTTATTAAAAAGATGATTATTATGGTCCATGTATGAAACCAATAATGTATGACCTTCCTTAGGTGTTTGGGAATCCTAGAAATAGCCCCTTTTGAGAATTCCTAATAAATAGTTTGTCTTTTGCGAACCTTACAACCTTCCAATTCTATTTAATACCTACATAAAGTTGTTTTCACTAATATATAACACCACAACAAGTATCTGCAACCTTCCTTGATTCAATATCCTTCACCATTGGTATCTGGGAAGTGAATAGTAAAGGTTTTAGTTTGCATACATTGGGAATCCCAAGAGCCTTGGAGTAGACTTCATCTTGGATGATGCTCGAAACATAAATGGATCAATAACATTGTGCATAGGAACTTGAGATTTCATGACCCTCTCCCTTCCTTGTTTGGACTTCCCTGCCTGATATTTGATCCATTAATCAGTTCAAACTCCTTTCCCTAATTGTTTAATTGAAATTTTTTCTTGTAAGGAGTTAATGACCAATCAAATCTGATTGGATCATTACACTTCATATCAAGGATTTTAAATTTTCAACAAACGACTATTAATTATCTTCTTTTGTATTTGTTTGGATCATGAAGGTGGAGGATCTATAGGTCAAACCCTAGGGACATTGTCCTTGGAGGATGGACCTCCATCTCCTAAGTTTGGGGAATCTCATAAAGTGACTATTGAGATAATATTTTCAAAACCCTAGAGTCATCTTCATCGATTGTTTTTATTTCGTTCCTCAATCTCTAATTTATTTCCTTCCCCGATATCATATGGACTACAAAATTTAATAAGAGATACTAACCTCATTTTATTGATGAACCCATGAAGTGTCAAGTTCTAATTTGATTCAATCCCATAGTTGCACATGAAATCTCCAATTCATTATATTGCATTGCAAGATCAACAACATCTTGTTCATCAATCTACTAATCTTGTTTAATCTCAGTGTTAACATCCTCATTCAATATAGACTTTAATTCTTCACACTTGTCAATAACTAATATGTGATGTAGTTGTGGTTTTCAACATGTGTGTCCCTTTTCCAATTTTTTGCACACTTCAAACACAATCCATTGTAAATTGTTCTTTAGTACTCATTAGATGTGAGCATTATCATGCACATAACAATGTATGGCTTTGAAATGAAGTTATAGAGGATTATTGACAAGAGAATTTGTATGTCAATCTTTTCCTCTTGAGGTTTTACTTTTGTTATGTTTTCATGGTAGATTTCACGATTGGGATGCAATATTTACTGGTTTAAATATCCTTTAATCCAAATTTCATTATTTTCATCCCTAAGCCAATCCTAAGGAGGGGTATTAGGAAAACGCTAGTGGATCTTGAATTAGTGAACATTAATTGCCTTAATGGTATATCCTTGTTGTAGTAGTTATTAGGCCTTAATGGACTCTTCTTAAAATGGTGGTTAGAAGGTGGTCTATGTTAGGATATTAGACATTAGTAATTGCTTAATTTTGATTTGGTCTAATGTATTGTAGTTAGTCATTTGTTATTTTTAGTGTGGTTTTGTAATAATTTTTTTTATGGTTACCATTCTATTGCATAGTGTTGATGTATATGTAACTTCGGAATGCATTCACTTGTCTTTCTTATTTATTGTAACCCGATGTTTATTCCGGGATGTATTTGTAATGTACTTGAGTCATGTCATGCCCCGATGTTTCGATCGGGAATATCTATAATGTAAACAATTCATGTCAAGTCATTGTGGGTAACCCTCCTATTGTCTAAGGGTTAAAGTCCCCGCAGTTTCGGGGCACTAGGGTTATTAGACTCTCCTAGAGAGGTTGGCCTGGGTTTTAGTCATGTCGAGATTAGTATAAATAGAGAGCTAGCCTCTCTATTTATTTCACAACTCATACACACTCAAGTGTAGTGCATAGTTGAGGAAGGAGAAGACACTGGGGCTAGATAGAAAGAAGGTTACTACTGTTGGGAGATCATCTTACTATTTTGGGGTTTTACTTTTGGTGCTGATTCTATCTCTGAGGAAGTTGTGGGGTTTTCTCCATTTATGGTTTGCCCAAGGAAAAACAGTGTTCATTGTCTCTTGTGTTTGATTGTAGTGCTTGTCGTTCTCTCAGTTAAATATCCTAATGTTATACTAGCTTAATGTTAAAAATATAACATGGAATCATAGCTAACCTGAGAAGAAGACACTGTGAAGCTACGGGAACTAGGGCTTCTCCACAGTTTTTCAGCAAAAGAAAGTTGGAATAATTCTCCTCCTTAGGGCACATCTTTCTGTCGCAGCAGAATCCAATTCTGATGTTTTTCAGTTTTGGACCCGACACTACTGCCGAAAATTAGGGCTTTTCACAGAAGAGGAATTTTTCAGTGAGCCCAGGGTCGAATTGATCTCCTCCCTAAAATTGAAGTTAGGGATCAATTTCAAAGAAATTGGTTGGATAGAACTTCGGAAAAGCAAAACCCTAATATTCTTCTGAACCAGCACTGCAAAATTTCAGCTACAAATCCAGATCCGACATCTTGAACTGGTAAGATATATATTTTTTGTATTTCCATTTGAGGTTCTCAGTTAAGATGTCTCATCATACCAAGCTTGATGAAAATCTTGAGCGAGCTAATAACTTATGAGCCTGGAAGTATAGGATCTCCCTGGTCCTGGAAGAGAATGAGTTGGACTCCTACATCAATGAAGAGGTTCCAGTTCTAGAGGGAGATGAGACTAAGGCCTTACACAAGAAGAATATGGTTATGGCAAAGATAATCATTGCTGATTCTATCAAGGATCATCTCATAACACAGGTGTCCTCCCTAAAGACACCTAAAGCTATGTTTGATGCCCTAACCAAATTGTTTGAAGGGAAGAACATAAACCGAAAGATGACTATGAGAAACCAACTGAAGAATGTGAAGATTCAGAATGCAGAAACCATCCAGTCTTACTTCACAAGAGTTTCTCAAATCAAAGAAAAACTGGAAGCAGTATATAAAGAAGTGGAAAATGCTGAGATTGTAATGACCACCTTGAATGGTCTCCCTAGATCATGGGACTCCTTTATTCAAGGGATATGTGCTAGAAAGAAGTTAGTCAAGTTTAGTAGACTATGGGAAGAATGCTCTCAAGAAGAAGCTAGGATAGCAGCCAGAGATGAGCAGATGGGAAGTGAAGATCAAGCTCTCACAGTACATTCCAAGAAAACCAAAAGAAGTTCTCATCACTCCAGAGGTAAGCATTTTTCTAAAACTAACTCTAGAAAATATTTCTCTAGAGGTAGATGTTATACTTGTGATGAAGTAGGACACTTTGCAAAAGATTGTCCTAAAAGACAAAATAAGAAAAAGGGCAACAAGAAAAGACATCATGCTCATGCTGCAGAGGATGATGAACCATCCAAGAAGAAAACCAAATATGAAAGTGAAGACTCTTCAAGTGATGAAGAATATGTCTTGATTTCTGCTCTCACGGGAAATATCACACATGGAAGCAAAGATTGGCTTAGGGGCTTCCAAGTATATGACAGGATTCAAAGAATCCTTTGTGAAACTTTCAGAACATGAATCACCTCACAAGGTGAAGCTTGGAGATGACTACCAATATCCAATAAAAGGTAGTGGGGAATCTTCTTATAAACTAGACTCTGGAAAGTCTATGAGGATGCAATATGTATTGTTTGTACCAGGACTCAAGAAGAACCTTCTCTCCATATCTGCATTAGATGCAAAAGGCATGAGGGTTGCATTCATAGATGGCCAAGTCATCATGTGGCCAAAGGGAAAGACTATTAATGATGCAGTAGTGATTGGGGAACAAGAAGAAGGTCTATAGAAATTGAAGGGCCATCCAGAACAATCCTTGGTCCATGACACAGTAGAGCCAAATGAAATTTGGCATAGAAGGCTTGCACATGTGCATTACAGAGAATTACCAATTGCAAGAAAAGTTGTTGAAGTTCTTCCAGAAATTCAAGCAAAACATGATGGGGTCTGCAAAGGATGTGCGAAAGGAAAGAATACAAAGAAGACATTTCCAAGTAGCGAAAGCAAAGCAAAATGAATCTTGAAAATCATCCACTCTGATGTATGCGGTCCTATGTCATCAAGCTCACTAAGCGGGTATGTATACTATGTTTCTTTTATTGATGAATTTTCTAGGAAGACATGGATTTACTTCATGAATAACAAAGATGAAGTATTTAGCAAGTTCAAGGAATTCAAATCCTTGATCGAGAATCAATCAGACAAGAAGATCAAGACCTTTCGATCAAATAATGGTGGAGAATTCATATCTAATGAATTCAAAGAGTTATGCAAATACTAAGGGATTAAGAGGGAGTTGTCCACTCCTTATAATCCACAACAGAATGGGATTGCAGAAAGGAAGAATAGAACTATCATGGAAGCTGCAAGAGCAATGCTTCATGATCAAGATCTTCCTATGTATCTTTGGACGGAAGTTTCCAGACAGTGGTGTATGTACAAAACCATACTCCACATAGAGTACTCGAGAACAAGACTCCGAAAGAAGTCTTCTCCGACAAGAAACCAGAAGTCAGCCATCTCAGAATATTCGACTATCTTGTGTACATACACATTCCAAAAGAAAAGAGAACAAAATTAGATCCTTCAAGAAAGAAGGGTATATTTGTGGGATACTCTGAAAGCTCGAAGGATTACATAATATATTTACCAGGATACAAGAAGATTGACATCAGCAGTGATGTGACATTTGATGAAGACACAGCTTAAA
>LPNX010546043.1:94622-121671 GCA_001517045.1 Pseudotsuga menziesii | reverse complement strand
AAGACCAGAAGGGAAGTCAGTTGTAACTTCCAAATGGATCTACAAGATCAAGCATGTTGCAGACGGTAGCATAGAGAAATATAAAGCAAGATTTGTTGCTCGAGGTTTCTCACAGAAAGAAGGAATAGATTATGAAGAAACCTTTGCACCTGTATCCAGATACACTTCCATCAGATCAATACTTTCCCTGGCTGCAGTGATGAAATGGAAGATACACCAAATGGATGTCAAGATTGCTTTCTTGAATGGTGTAGTGGAAGAGGAAGTGTATGTAGAACAGCCACTTGGTTTTGAGACACATGATAGAGAGTCTCATGTATGCAAATTGAAGAAAGCCTTGTACGGTTTGAAACAGGTACCCAGGACTTGGTACAACATAATTGACAGCTTTCTATCTAGTTTGGGCTTTACCAAGAGTAAAGCAGATTCCAACCTTTACTACAAGGTTGAAGATGGAAACCCAGTGATGCTCCTACTATATGTAGATGATCTGTTTGTGACAGGTATGGATGGGTTGATTGTTGATATGAAGAGAAAGCTTGCTGCCGAGTTCAAAATGAAGGACTTGGGTATGATGCATTATTTTCTAGGTATGGAAGTGTGGCAGAGTGTAGATGGAATCTCCCTTGGATAAGGGAAGTATGCAGTAGAGATCCTGTAAAGGTTTGGGATGATGGATTGCAAGGCTATGGCCACACCTATGGCATCGAAACTGAAGCTATTGAGCAATGCTTCATCAGAGTCGATTGATGCTATGATGTATCGTCAGACGATTGGGTCCTTGATGTACCTGACTAACACTAGACCAGATATTTTCTTTGTTGTGAACACCTTAAGCCAGTTCTTGACAGATCCTAGACATGTTCACTTGAATGCTGCAAAGCATATTATGAGATACCTGAAAGGTACGGTTGATTATGGACTCAAGTATGATACAAATCAGAAGATTAACCTAGAGGGTTATGTTGATTCAGATTGGGCAGGCAGTGCCATCGATAGGAAGAGCACTTCAGGATGTTGCTTTAGTATGGGATCAGGTGTGATCTCTTGGTTTAGTAGGAAGCAATCCTGTGTGGCACTGAGTACAGCTGAAGCAGAGTACGTCGCAGCTTGTTCAGCTAGTTGTGAGGCAGTATGGCTCAGGAAGCTACTGTTTGATTTATTTGATCTCCAGCTGGATGCTACTTGTATACACTGTGACAACCAAAGTTGTGTGAAGTTGTAAGAGAACCCAGTGTTCCATGACAAGTTGAAGCATATCGAGATCAAGTATCACTATATCAAGGATATGGTGCAAAGGGGAGCAGTGAAGCTCCAGTATATTGCGACGGACAATAAGATAGATGATGTGTTGATGAATCCATTGGCCAAAGTGAAGTTTGAGTACTTCAGGGAGAAGCTTGGCGTTCTCCAGATTGAGGTCCCGTCCAAGGGGAAGTGACGAGTTCGGAAGCCATTCTGACAAGCAGGTCAAATGTAAGGGCTGAGCCATTCTATCATGGTGAGAGGATTGGTTCCTTCCATATCAGATATGAGTGCTGAGCCATTCTGATATGACTGTAGGATTGGTTCCTACATGATTCAATATAAGGGCTATTGCTATTTTTGGAATGGAGATTCTTGGTGAGTTACCAGGAATACTTGGTCTTAGACCAAGGGCCTTTCTGAGACGATTGTAAGATGTAGTATTACATGATCAGATGTGAGTGCATGGCCATTCTGATGTGATTGAGGGATGTGTTCCCACTTGATCAAATGTAAGGGCCGTTGCCTTTCTGATGAGTAGGTCAGATGTGAGTGTTGGCCATTCTGATGTAGGATTAGTTCCTACACAGATGTAAGGGCTATTGCCTTTCTGACAAGGAGGTTAGATGTGAGTGTCGACCATTCTAATGCAGAATGAGATCCTACATAGATGTAAGGGCTACCGCCTTTCTAACGAGTAGGCCAGATGTGAGTGTCGTCCATTCTGATGTGACTGTAGGATGAGGTCCTACATGATCAGATGTAAGGGCTATCGCCTTTCTGACGAGGAGGTCAGATGTGAGTGCTGGCCATTTTGACGAGTAGGTCAGATGTAAGGGCTACTGCCTTTTTCTGAATGGAGGCACCTGGTCAGTTACCAGGAACCCTCAGTATAGGACTAAGTGCCTTTCTGATGAGTCAAGGTTAGATGTAAGTGTTGTTCCTTTCTGACGAGTCAAGGTTAGATGTGAGCGCTGGCCATTTCGACAAGTAGGTCAGATGTAAGGTCTTCCAAAGACCTACGAGGAGGTAGGCCTACACCCAGCATGAAAAAGGGCTATCTCTGTAGAACTTCCTATGATGAGAAGAATCATGAGATAGCACATATGATGATGACCTAGTGATGATCCAGATCCGGTTATGATGTCTCTGAGATGATCCAGATCAAGTGATGATTCAGATCCAGTATTGATGATCTAGATCGAGCTATGATCCAGATCGAGTGATGATGACCCAGTGGTGATCCAGATCGAGTGATGATCCAGATCCAGTGATGGTGATCCAGATCGAGTGATGATCCAAATCTAGTGATGGTGATCTAGATCGAGTGATGATCCAGATCCAATGATGATGATCCAGATCCAGTGATGATGATCCAGTGATGATCCAGATCGAGTATGATCTAGTGATGATGATTTAGATCCAGATGAAGATGAAGAGAACTTGACGATGACCCAGATGATACAGAGAAGAAGACTTGTGCTGAAAATTTTGTTGAGAGAATACCTTCCTAGTTAGAGGGAGTGTTGATGTATATGTAACTTCGGAATGTATTCACTTGTATTTCTTATGTATTGTAACCCAATGTTTATTCCAAGATGTATTTGTAATGTACTTGAGTCATGTCATGCCCCGATGTTCCGATCGGGAAGATCTATAATGTAAACAAGTCATGTCAAGTCATTGTGGGTAACCCTCCTATTGTCTAAGACTTAAAGTCCCCGCAGTTCCGGGGCACTAGGGTAATTAGACTCTCCTAGAGAGGTCGGCCCTAGTACGGTTTTAGTCATGTCGGGATTAGTATAAATAGAGAGCTAGCCTCTCTATTTAGTACACAACTCATACACACTCAAGTGTAGCACATAGTTGAGGAAGGAGAAGACATTAGGGCTAGATAGAAAGAAGGTTACTGCTGTCGGGAGATCATCTTAGTGTTTTGGGGTTTTACTTTTGGTGTTGATTCTATCTCTGAGGAAGTTGCGGGGTTTTCTCCATTTATGGTTTCCCTAAGGAAAAGCATTGTGTTCATTGTATATTGTGTTTGATTGTTGTGCTTGTTGTTCTCTCAGTTAAATATCCTAATGTTATACTAGCTTAATGTTAAAAATCTAACACATAGATGATTCGACAATGTGTTTATTATATGTATTTAGGCCCATTTATCCATATCTTATCACTTGATTGATCCATGATTTCTATTTAAATACCATGGAGGGACACTTGTTTGACATGATAGAGAGTAGAGCATTGTTCTAGATGTAGCAATTTTTGCTTGACTAGTGATACAACTTTTTTGTTGCTTCATGACTGTCTCCCTCTTTGAGGGTTTTACCGCGTAAATCTTAGTGTCTTGAAATTTGACATGTTAGTTAATTTTGCATGTTGTTTGTTCAATCAGTTTCCTAATATGCTATTCAAGAGCTTGTGAGGCTAACTCATGTTCTATGTTGAAAGATTAAGGTAACGTGCAACAAAATTATAATGTTTTGTTCTCATTTGGAAGATCTATTTGTTATTTCATGATTAGTTATAGTAGTTGTATTAAGTGTTTGAAAATATTTGGATCCATTTTGGTTTTGAAATTGGACTTGCAAAGATTATGTTATCATCGAATATTCAATCTTGTTAATTTGTTTGGGAAAAAAATTTACATTTTAAAGAAAATGTGTTTGTTCCAATGCATCCAAAAAATTATTTAAGTTGGAAATGCATTTTGTTTTTCTTAGAAAGGGGTTCGCGTATAAATATTTTATCGTAGCTCCCCTCTATTTTTTTTTTAAGGTAAAAGAACTCTAGTTCATTTTAAAATTTATTCACACCATTTCTCCTAGATTTTCTGACAAAATTCATTCGCACCATTTCTCCTAGATTTTCTGACAAAATATTGGTGCTCGTTTCATGGTTCCAACTAGTGTTGTAGTGTTCAAGAACATTTCCTTTTTCCCTTCAATGTTGTGTGGATCTGTGTTAGTAGGTTGGCATTATTCATGTGAGGCTAAAAAAAAAATTCCTTGACCTACAAGTTTTTGGTGTGGTGGTTTTGTTAGGCACAAGCCTCCTACCATTGCATTTCCCTTTTTCCACAAGTACTAACTTTTGCAGGCCACTTTTCATCTCATGGTGTTTTTTGTGTGGTGCAACCCCTTTTAAAATCTTAGTCAAGGACTGAACATTGTTACTCCTTTAATAAATTCCTTATGGTATCACAATCTTTCATGACTCGATAATGACTACTTTTCATGAACATGCCCCTTGTAATGGTACCTCTCGACACTACCTCAATAATATTTCAATTTGAAATGAAGACCAATACCAACTGAGAACTGTGATGCAATACTACATCACTCGTGTGCACCTTTGACGTGTCACATCAACCAGATACTAGCCAATTGAAAGTCCATGCGGATGTCAACCCATGGAATCCTTTGATACAACATTTCCATGTAAATAGATAACTTAGTAGTGTCATATAGACTTACCACACGTTAATCTACTAGAATTCCATGGCATCCATGTGTCGCATTTACCATTTTTTTAGTGTGATGTCAACACATCAATAATCTCCCTAGTTAGTAGTGCTCTGTCACAATTGCACATGTAATATTATGCCACATCAGCGCTTTGGTAGATCCCTCTCCATTGGCATTTTGATTTGAAGGTGATTTTCAAATACAAGTAACTTTTTCATTTTGACTATGTTTCCAATGTGTTTTTTTGCAAAGTAATTTTTGAGCTTGGGGTCATTAGTTTCTAGAGATTTCATTATATTTTTCTCAATTCTATAATAAATTCCTCTATGATCCTTATGTTTGAAACTTTTGAAGGGCATATATTTGTCATCCAAGCACCATTTTAAGTGTTGTTTTCTTAGTGTGTTATTTTCATGTACTTTGTATTGGTGCAATGAGTTTTTGTTTGTATATCCATTTGACTTCCATTTTTCATTATGGCTAATTTGAATGAAAATTGCTTAAGCAATGCAATTATTACTTATGGAATCCCTACATGGAAGATATGTTGAGAAATGAAGGATTGTGTAGGATTAATATAGGTTTAAAAATTGCAACTTTGTACATCATAAAGAAATCCAAGTGTAAGTATAGAAATTATGAATCATGTGGACTCATCGGTATGTTAATCGATGATTACGTGAAGTTTCACCTTCATTTTGAGGATTGTAGCTCAGACAAGAACTTCCATACAAGTTTAGTGTCAAACATGATGGAAGTAGTTCGATTCAAATCTACTTTGTAATTCACTTTAGCGATAAAGTGAAAGTATTACATTTAGTTGTTGACTCTAATAAAATGTATTTTTATACATTAGTGATTTAGACTAATATCAATCATACATCTCACTATGAGATTAACATTTTTGTAGATTATGCTTTCGACTCAAGTATAAAGGTAGGTCAATATAGAGGGTTAAAATACACACATACAATATTCACCGAGAGGTGACTTAGTTCATTAGTTCAGTAGGTCTGAAGCGTAGGAGAGGAGTTGTAGTTAGGAAGCTAGTATGGAAACCAAGCATAGGTCCATGCAATTGTATGGTCATGTATGCATATTCATACATATTACATACAATTGAATAGACAAGTCCATACAACAACCTAGAACTGGTAGAAAGCTATTTTTCTCATTTTCCAGCAGGAAGATTGTATCAATAGGTGTGCAGATCTATTTTCCTTGTAATATTTGAATTGTTAAATATTATATGTTTTCAATTAATTACTTGTGTATTTCCTTTATGCTTATGTTATTTACTTTCCATCAATATGTGTGATTAATGTTATGTGAAGAATTTATTTTCTCTAATTAAATAATAGTTTTATTTTGTTGAGAGCATAAGGACATAAATAACCTTGGATTTATACTTATAACATGGTATCAAAGTTTCTTTGATTTGGAAAATTTGAAGAATTTATGGCAGTAGGTCAACTTCCATAGACATTTGTAGAACCAACTGCTAGGAACTAGGAACAACAGTTAGAGGGTTTCAGAGGTAGTGCTTATCGGATTTCATATTTTGTGTGTAGATCAAAGATGGCAACAACTAGCCTTAGTTTGAGGATAGGTTGGAAGGTGCCTCAAATTTCCTACCATGGAAAAACAAGGTATCTCTTCTATTAGAATATAATGATCTCTAAGATATTTTCAAGGATGTAGTGAATCTATCGCTGGATCCATAGGCTTTGGCAATTCACAAAAAGAAAGAAGTGAAAGCCATGCACATGACATGGATTCCATAAATGATCATTTGATCCCTCATATATCCAATAATAATATGGTGAAGGAGATGTTCAATGCCTTGGTTATCCTTTAATAGAGAGAGAAAATTAACAAGAAGATGATATTTCATAACAGACTTAGATATGTAGAGATGACCATATCAGACATAGTCACCAGTTACCTGATGAAGGTCACACAAATTCGTGATACACTTGTAGTAGTTGGAGAGAAATTTGAAGACAAATAATTAGTAAATCAAGCATGGACTGGGTTTCATCTCATTGGAAAACATTTGTCTAAGGTGTTTGTGCTCAATAGAATCTTCCATCTTGGGAAAGATTGTGGGATGGCTATATCTAGGGGGAGAGTTGAATGGAGTCAAATGCCATCAAGTGGGGAGGAAACGATGACCATGCACTATTTGTTCAAACAAAAAAGGCCAGCGGTAAACGACCCAGTAAGGTTATGTTAAAGAGTGAGGATTCATCCTCATGGATAGAGAAGAAGGACTTGAGTAAAATTAAGTGCTTAATTTGTCATAAGAAAAACCATTATGCATCATAGTGCCCAAAGAAGAAGGGTAAAGGGAATCAGTAGCACCACTAGGTAGTAGCATCATCTGAAACTCAAATGAACAAGTTTGCCTCCAAGTCAAGAAGGATTTATCCAGGGTATCTTTCTTTTCTTTAGACATAGTTCCAAAGAATGCTTGGTATGTGGACAGTGGAGCATCTATGCATTTTACATAAGGTTTGAATCTA
This sequence comes from Pseudotsuga menziesii, assembly GCA_001517045.1. Classification (NCBI taxonomy): domain Eukaryota; kingdom Viridiplantae; phylum Streptophyta; class Pinopsida; order Pinales; family Pinaceae; genus Pseudotsuga; species Pseudotsuga menziesii. The sequence continues at coordinate 114,431 of LPNX010546043.1, read as the reverse complement.
TTTTCAAGTCTAAAAGAGCATGGATCTAGAGTTCAAGTCCAATTTGGTGATGATGTTGAGTATCCAGTAGTAGGAGTTGGTATAATTCATTTCCAACTCTAGTTAGGTACCTCTTTCAAATTTGATGATGTGTTGTTTGTTCTAGTTCTCAGGAAGAATTTGATTTCAGTTTTGGTCATGGATGTTAAGGGATCCACAATAGATTTCAAGAACCAGTAAGTCCTTATAAGACAGAAGGATTTTATCTCATGATCATCTCAAGTGATCAGGGTTAGGAAAAGAAATGTATACATGTTACATGGTGAAATTAATCAAACTCTAGTTCATAACACACATAACTTGTGTGAGTTATGGCACGAGAGGATGTGATACATGCATCATAATGTGCTACCTATTATGAGGGATATAGTCACATGTTTTTTATACTTCATGATTATGCATCATGGAGTATGCAAAGACCGGTGCGCTCTTGACAAGTATGCCAAGCCTATTTTACTAAGTAGCAAGCGTAAGTCTAACAGAATTCTAGACCTGGTACATTCGGATGTATGTGATCGATATTAGTAGTATCAATCATAAGAAGCATGTGCTATGATTCCTTCATTGATTACTTCTCTTGTAAAACTTGTATATACTCCCTAAATACTAAGAATGAGGTCTTTATCTTGTTTCAGGAGATCAAAACTCTAGTGGAGAACCAAATAGGGAAGAAGATCAAAGTTTTCATATCCGAAAATTGGAGTTAGTATACCTCTAGTGATTTCAATTATTTCTACAAGGATGTAGGAATAAACAGGGATTTCGCTATTCCATACAACCCACAATAGAATGGGTTTGCAAAGAAAAATAATTGATCCATCATAAGGGTTGCTAAGGCCATGATACATGACTAGAATTTTCCAATGTTTATATGGGAATAAGCATGCAACACATCAGTCTACATCTAGAACATGTGTCCTCACTATATTATGGAGGACAAGAAACCAGAGGAGGAATTCACAAGTGTGAAGCCAAAGGTGATTCATTTCTAGATCTTTGGTTTTCCATTTTATATCCATATACTGGTAGAGAAGAGAACCAAGTTGGATCCATCCAATAGGAAGAGTTTGTTTGTTGGTTACAATGAGACTTCAAAGGCCTATAATGTATTTGTCGCAGCAAAGGGAAAGATAGTGGTAAGTATGGATGTAAAGTTTGAGTAATAATTTGCATCTAGTAAGTCTCATGAGTATCTTCTAGTGATAGAGAATGAGGAGAAGGAAACTATGAATTTTGATCCAGGGTTACCAGTGACTTCTAGATTGGGAAAACAACCTTCAAGTGCAAAGGGGGAGACACTATATCCTACCAATTATTTCAAGAGACCTCAATGGTTTACTCAGACATTAATGGATGCTCAGGATCATGTTGAGGCTCCTAAGAGCACATTTAGGGAGAGAAATACCACAAAGAAGTTTCAAAACTACAAGGATTTGATGAGTAACATCATAGATTCCAAGCCTTCTAGTTTTTAGGAGGTAGTAGATGAGTAGGTTTGGAGGGATGTCATGGTGAAGTAGTATGCTTCATCATGAATAATGAATGTATCATACATTGTGCCTATATCTAGGTGGCTCTACAAGATCAAGCATGCAGTAGAGTGTAGCATAGAGAAGTACAAAGCAAGGTTTGTGGAAAGACGGTTCTCCTAAAAAGAGGGAGTGGAATATGATGATACTTTCTCTCTAGTCACCATGTACACTTCCATTAGAGAAATGATTCCTTTTCATTATGGGATATAGGATTCATCATATTGATGTGAAGACAACTTTCCTCAATGGGATAATTGAGCAAGAAGTGTATATAGAGAAACCTTGAGGCTTTGATATTAGTGGAAAGGAGTCCCATGTGTGCGTGATGAGAAATGCCTTGTATGGACTTAAGAAGGCATCGTGACCATGGTATTCCAGGATCAAGTTCCCTATAGAGTATGGGATTCACCAAAAGTGAAGTGGATCTCAACTTATATTTCATATTTGTTGAGATTGATATGCTTAATTTGGTGTTGTATGTAGATAACATGTTTCTTAAATGTTCAAAGAAGCTCATTGTAGGGTGAAAAGTATATATATAAATCAAGTTTGAGATGAAGGACATTGGCATGATCTATTACTTCTTGGCATTGGAGGTTTGGAAGATACCAGGGGGGATTTTCCTTGTGCGGGGTAAGTATGTAATTGAGATCCTAAATAGATTATGGATGGAGGAACGCAAAAATTTGGCCATGTCTATGATCACTAATTCAAATAAGGTGACAAATTCATATTCATTATTGTCGATCCCACATTGTACAGGGAGATCATAGGTTCCTTTATGTATCTAGTCGACACTAGGCACAATATATGTTTTTTAGTAAATACCTTGAGTCAATTCATGGTGGACTCAAGGCATGAGCGTTGGGTAGCAGGATAGCAGCAAAACATGTGCTCAAATACTTGAGGGGAACAATGAAGTATGGGTTGAGATATATTGGAGATGGTAAGGTGAAGCTATAGAGGTATATAGACTCAGATTGGGCAGGTAGTGCATTAAACAATAAGAGAACCTCTCGATGTTTCTTTAGTTTTGGATCGGTGATGATATCCCAATTTATCCAGAAGTAAATTTCTGAGGCACTCAACTTAACATAGGAAAGGTATATGGCAACTAGTACAACTAGTTGTGAGGCCATCTAGATTCACAGGATGTTTAAAGGATTATTTGATTAGGCCTTGTAACCCATGGTGATTTACTATGATAATCCTAGTTGTATCAAACTCTCTGAGAATCAAATACTTCATTACAGGTCCAAGCACATTGAGATCATATATCACTTCATTTGAGATGAGATTCAAATGGGATCTATAAATATCTAGTATGTACCCACATATCAATATATTTTTGATATTGTGACAAAATTATTAGCAAAAGGGAAGTTTGAAGCATTCAGAGACAAATTTGGATTGGTACAAAACTTCATTCTCACTAAGAGGGAGTGTTGATTATTTTAGCCCAGATAGGAACTTTCGCATAGGTTTAATCTAAAAAATGTAGAGAGTAGTTCGAGTCAAATCTATTTGTAATTCACTTGAGTAATAAATTGGAAGTGTTATATCTAGTTGTTGAGTCTAATAAAGTTTAATACATTAGTGATTTAAACTAATCTCAACTATGCATCCCATTGTTAGATTACAATTTTGGTAGATAAGAGTTTCAACTCAAGTATGAAGGTAAGTCAAGATACATGGTTAAGACATGAAAGTTTTTTAGAATCCCAACCCCGATTTCAAGCTCGATAGCTTCTCTGCATAGTAAATGCCCAAACCCATGTATGCACAATTTTTCTTCAAAAATTGACTAAACTGAAACACATGGAATTCTTTTTCAAAATTAAACAATTTAAGAATTTTGTCTTCTAGTTAAAAATTTCAAACTCATAAATTTATAATAGCCAAGCACACATGAAAATAGCACAGAATTTTTTTACCAATGGTCCAGGATAAAACCCCTAAGGGAAAACATGTTTCTGAGAGAGATAGATTTTATTTTCTTTAGGGTAAAATACAGAAATTAAACAACAATACTTATTATTTTTCCCTTCTCAAAAACTGAACCTTCACTGCTGTATGGAACCTCGATTTCTGTGCCAAATTTATGCCTTGGAAATTGTTCCAAATTCTTCCTGTACAGATATAATTAAATTTCTGTACTTTTTCTTGAATTTTGTGCCCATATTGTACTGTTGTATGGCCCTCGAAATCTGTGCATGCATCCTCAAAATTTGTGCCTAGTCTGTACTGTTGTATGGCCTCTAAATCTATGCCATATGTTGTTGCACGGATTCACCTCGAAATTTGTGTTGTTGTATGGATTCACCTCGAAATTCATTCCCAACTCTATTGTACCGATTCACTCCTCAATTTTTGTGCCCAGATTATCCTCATCGGTTTTTGAGCCCAAAATTGTCTTCTCTCTCCTGCTGGTTTAAATTATCTTCAAAACCTCTCTTTCTCTTCTTCTTCTTCTTCTCTCCAATTCTGCTCTTTGAAAAGTGAATAATGAATTAATTTTTCCTTACCCTAGTCCCTTTTTGTTCATGGTAACTTCCTGTTCAATCTAATGGTCAAGATTAGATTAGATGAAGGGTTCTCGTTAAATGCTCAATTAAATAATTAATAAATGACATTTAGTGCACCTCATTCATTTAATAAAGTATGAGAACCCCCTTTTTAATTAATCATTCACTTAAATTTTATTAGAACTTAGGATAAACCATGAATTTTACCTTTTAATGAAGTCACTTTAAAAAAAATTATAAAGTGCATCTCACTTCATTAATTAAATATGACTAAGGGTCACCAATTAAAGTGTCCTTGTCCACCCCAAGGCAAATCTAGGTGAACAAACACTTCCTATGTAACTTTTCAACACTCCCTCTTATCGAGGAAGGTGTTTTTCACAACTCCCAACTTGTCTCTGAAATAGACATGCTTCCCTCTACCCAAAGACTTCATGAGAATGTCAACTACCAGCTCATTTGTAGAAACATACTGCAACTGTACAACCCCTCTCTAAACATAATCTCTAATAAAGTGATATTTGATCTCTATAAGCTTTCACCTGTCATGAAATACCAGATTCTCAGAGAGCTTGATGCAACTCTTATTATCACAATGTATAATTGTAGGACTCAGCTCATGACCAAACAAGTCTACCATCATCTTGTGAAGCCCCAATGCCTCACAACTAGCCTAACTAGATGCCATATACTCAGCCTCAGCAGAACTCAATGCCACGGACTTTTTCTTCCGACTAAACCATGACACAACTATTGAACCCAAGCTGAAGCAACAACCATAAGTGCTCTTCTGGTCCAAAACACTACCTTCCCAAACTGAATATGTAAATCCAACCAATCCCACTACATCAGATCTCTTATAGTTAAACCATAATCAATTGTACGAGCAAGATATATCAAGATTTGTTTTGCAGCAATCCAATGCACTCTCTTGGGCTCCACCATCAACTGACTGAGAGTGTTTACCGCAAAACTCAAATCTAGTCTAGTGTTGGCTAGATACATCAATGAACCAACAAGTTGATGATATAAAGTAGGGTCCACAAACTCTCCCTCAGAAGCATGAAGCTTCATCTAGTTAGTGATCATGAGTGTATACATAGGTCTGCAATCATCTATCTAAAATCTCTTCAGAATATCTGCATCATATTTTCCTTTCCCCAGGAAAACATGTCCATCCTCCTGCTAAATTTTCATCCCCAAATAATAGTGATCATCCCAAGGTTAGTCATCTCAAACTATGAAACAAGATCTTTCTTACATGCTTCAATCAGGTGCTATCCTCTAGTAATGAACAAGTCATCAACATACAACAAAAGAATGAGCAGAGCACCACTAGCCACATTGTAGTAGAGGTTGGGATATGCATCACTCTTCTAAAACCCAATTGAAAGAAAGTAGGAATCAATCCTACAATACCAAGACCGAGGGGCTTGATTTAGACCATACAAGGCCTTTTTCATCACTCATACATGAGAATCTCTCTCATAAATATCAAAGCCCATTAGCTGCTCCAAATACACCTCCTTTTGTAGAAGACCATTGAGAAAAGTGGTCTTCACATCCATCTGATGGATCTTCCAACCCATCTCTTCCACGACAGAGATCACTACTCTAATCGAAGAAAATATAGCCAGTGGCGCAAAGTTCTCATCATAATCAACTCTGTCTATCTATGAGAACCCATGCACAACAAATCAATCTTTGTAATTCTTGATGCTCCCATCGGCAACATGTTTGATCTTGTAGAGCCACTTGAAAATCACAACTAACTTCCCCTCTGGTATTGGAACCACTTCCCACACCCCATTCTTCATGATGGAATTGTACTCTTCCATCATGGCATCTCTCCAAACCTAGAGTATGGAAGCCTCATCATTAGTAGGGGGTATGGTATAACGCAACCTAGTAACCTGTGACATATAGCTGGAACATCTCTCAGGTTCCTTGCTCTCTCTGACCTCCCTCCCGGGTGGTCCAACAGACTCCTCTTCTTCCTTCACAAGCTCCTTAATCCAACTTGTATTTCTCTTCTTGGAAGAAGCATCCTGTCACAGACTCTCCTATACATCCTCATTAGAAAAATGTCTCCTTGAAGAAGTATCAACAATCTAAGATCCTATCCTTGGTGAACCTGAACCTGTACCAAGTGTATCTGGATCACCAGAAGGTGTAACCTGTGAACCTGTAATCCGTGAATCTGTCCCTAAAGACTAAGTCCTTGAAACTAATGAACCTATAACCTGTGACCCAGTAAATCCTAAAACCGGTGACCCTATGCCTTGACTTGCTGAACTCTGTGATGTTGTCACCTGTGGAGTACTTTGGTGCTCCTTTATCTCAGAATCTAGATATGTTCTGAAGGCTCACTCCTCCTCAAATCTCTCCTCACTACAAATTTCCTCTATGTAGGAAGGTATATGCGAAAATCCTTTGAAGTCTCGTCATATCCAACAAAGATACCCCTCTCTCATGTAGCCTCCAACTTTGTCCTCTTCTCAAAAGGGACATGTGAGTATGTAAGGCATCCAAAGATATGAAAGTGACCTATCTCATTAAATTTCCTAGTGAACATCTCCTCAAGATTTTTGCACCACAAGGAATGGTGCAGACTCATGTCCAGTACATAAATAAAAGTACTACATGCCTCTTCCCATAGAAATAAAGAAAGACTCTAATCATGCAGCATGGCTCTAGCTACACCCATTATCGAATGGTTCTTCCTTTTAGCCACTCCAATCTATTGTGGGGTGTAAGGAATTGTCAACTACCTCTTGATCCCCTCCTGTCTACAGAACTCATCAAATTCATGGGAAGTATACACACCCCCATTTTCCGATCGAAGTATCTTGATCTTCTTTCATGTCTGGTTCTCCACAAGAGCTTTGAACTCTTGGAACCAAAGCAAAAATTTCTCTAATCTATTGCTTCTAAGGAAATAGATCCAGATCTTCCTGGAAAAGTCATTAATGAATGTAACATAATACTCATAACATTTCAAATAGGTATATGACATGGGACCACATAAATTTGAATGTATCAACTCAATCACTCCCTCTTAACTGTTATTGCTGCTTGGAAAAGAAGTATTGGTGTACTTTCCCAAAGCACACCCTCTGCGAACACCACTCAGATTTGTGCTAAAATCTGGCATACCTATAGTCATGTCTCTCAGCATCCTCAAAGCTAGATGATGAATATGGGCCACCCTCATGTGCCATAACTCACACAACTCACCGTTGCCCCGAGTGTGTCATAGTACATGATGTGGCTGGAAGAGAAGCTTGTACAGTTTCTCGCATCTGACTCCAATTGCATATGAATCAGATGGTTATGTTGCTTTGGGAAATATGTGAACTTTCCCATCTAGGACATATACTCTGAAGCATATGTCCTCAATCATGGAAATTGTAACAAGGTTCTTCTTCATCCCAAGGACATACAAGACATCCCTTAGAAACATAGGTTGCATGGACTCCCTGTCAAAATGGTTCATCCCATGTCCAACTACTCTCACCACTGTATCATCTCCCAACACAACCTCCAACTCCAAATCTATCTCTGACATCTTGGTGAACATATCTCGATCACCTGTCATGTGACTCGAAGCTCCACAATCAATGTACCAAGTGGAGGAAGTAGTGGAAGCACTCAATGAATGCCCAACAACCATGGAATGCTCCATATGAGCCTCAATGTCCCCGCTGATGATAGATGATTCCCTCTCAACAATAAAACCAACAAAGAGATAAAAATATCTCTCAAATCTAACAGCGAACTCATCAATATTTGTTGAAGATGTTGTCTGTTGTTTCTTCTTGTTGTTGTTTGGACATTTTCCAACATAGTGTCCAAAATTCTAGCAAGCAAAGCACTTCACTTTTCTCATGTCTTTCTTCTCTCCATCATGTTGCTTGATTCCATCCTTGGAAACCTTCTTGAAATTCTTCTTACCTTTCGCTGCCAATGCCACATTTTCCTCATCATCTCTGTGATGTGATGAACTGCTCTATAAGTATCCCCTATGTGTATCCTCCTGTATGAGATCATCCCAAAGTCGATCCCATGTCAGCATGTTCTCGTGACCAATGATGGTCTGTACAAACACACTCCACTATTGAGTCATTTCATTTAAGGTTGTATGCACCATCTCAGTACCTGCTACAACCTCTCCTATGGCTACAAGCTGATCCCTTACCTATGTAATCTTGGTAAGATAGGAAGCCATGCCTTCCCCTTTTTCTCATGTTCACATTATTCAACTTCTCCCTTAACACCATCTTCTTCTTTTCATTTGAACTCTGGTAAATATTTTTCAAATAAGTACACATATGAAAAGCATGTGTTTTTGTCGATATGTGAGAGATTAAATTATCCTTCACGACATCAACTGTAACCCTCCTTGACTTCACATCTCTCTTCATGAAAGCAGCCTTATCAACGACATCGGTAGGTATTATCACAGAATTTTTTGTTGTACTGTTTATAATGTCCCATAACTCATTTTCTTCAAGTATCAACATGATTCTAGCCTTCCATGGGCTAGAATTTGTAGCCTTGTCCAATCTTTCTTCAACTCTAAGCCCAAACAACATGGCTACAACCTGTAATTCTCAAGCAACTTGTTCAAGAAAAATTTTCCACAAACCCCTGTTCTTGTGAATATTTAAATTCTGAATATTAACTATTGCTCCAATACCATGAAATTTTTTGAGAATCCTAACCCCGGTTTCAATCCTTATAGATTCTTTGCATAGTTTAATGCCCAAATCCTTGTATGCACAATTTTTCTTCAAAAATTGACTAAACTAAAACACCTGGAATTCTTTTTCAAATATAAACAATTCAGAAATTTTGTCTTCTTGTTAAAAATTTCAAACTCAGAAATTTATAATAGTCAAGCACACATGAAAATAACACAGATATTTTTGACCAGTGATCCAGGATAAAACCCCTAAGGGAAAACCTATTTCTGAGAGAGAGATATTTTGTTTTCCTCAGGGTAAAATACAAAAATTAAACAAGAGTACTTATCATTTTTCCCTTCATGGAAAATGAACCTTCATTGTTGTACAGAACCTCAATTTTTGTGCCAAATTTTTGCCTTGGAAATCATGCCAAATTCTTCCTATACAGACAGAATTAAATTCCTTTCATTTTTGTCGAATTTCATGCCCAGTCCATACTGTTGTACGGTCCTCGAAATATGTGCCAGCATCCTCAAAATTTGTGCCCAGTTCATAGTATTGTATGGCCTCAAAATCTGTGCCATATTTTGTTGTATGGATTCACCTCAAAATTCATGTTGTTGCATGGATTCACCTTGAAATTTGTGCTCAAATATGATGTATAGAATCACTCCTCGATTTCTGTGCCTAGACCTCCTCAATTTTTGAGCCAAAAATTATCTTCTCTCTCCTATCGATTTAAATTCTCTTCAAAACCTCTCTTTCTCTTCTTCTTCTTCTTCTCTCCAAATCTTCTCTTTGAAAAGTGAATAATGAATTAAGTTTGCCTTTCCCTAGTCCCTTTTTGTTCATGGTAACTTCCTCTTCAATCTAATGGTCAATATTAGATTAGATGAAGGGTTCCCATTGAATGGTCAATTAAATAATAATAAATGACATTTAGTACACATCATGTCATTTAATAAAGTATGAGCACCCCCCTTTTAATTAATCACCCACTTAACTTTTATTAAATATGAACTTAGGATAAACCATGACTTTTACCTTTTAATAAAGTCACTTTAAAAAAAATTATAAAGTGCATCTACTTCATTAATTAAATATGAATAGGGGTCACCAATTAAAGCGTCCTTGTCCACCCCAAAAAAAAGCTAGGTGAAAAAACACTTCCTAGGTTACTTTTCAACAAGACACATATACACTTAGACAAGATTTGTCAAGAGGTAAGCTAGTTCATTAATCCAACAAGTCCAGAGCGTAGGAGAGGAGTTGTAGTGAGGATGTAGGCAAGGAAACAATGTGCATGTCCATACAATCAATTGTGTATAGTCCAAAATATCCATATGGAAAGATATGTGCAAATTGTACAAATTATGTATAGTCCATATAAAAATATAGACATCACCATACAACATCCCTAAACAAGCATCAAGCTTTTTTCTCTTGTTTTCCAACAAGTAGATTGTCTTGGTAGGTGTGTAGATTTATTTTTTGGGTGTCATACAACTATTAGTTTGACAGTTTGTGGAGGTTTCCTTGTAATGTTTGAATTTTTAATGAAATTATTATATGAAGGAGTAATTATCTATGTATTATGTTTATGATTCCGCTATTTACTTTTCCATCTATATGTGTGATTGTTGCTATGTGAAGAATTTGATTTCTGCAATTAAATAATATTTTTTTTTGGTTGAGAACATAAGGACATCAATTACCTAGGGTTTGGAATTCTAACACTTCAAGAGATTGACAAACCAAATGTAGCTTGGACCAAACTTGTGTAGTTTCTTAGTAAATGAAAGGAACAAAGTTCCTCAATAATATAATAACCAGTATAAGTAACATATAAATGCCATAAAGGACAAGTAATGTAAAATAAGATGTATAATAGATGATATATTACAATTTGTAGCCACCCTTATATATTGTGTGGACATCCATGAATGAAGGTCCATGTCCCTTAACCTAGTATTACATATCACTAGTTAATATTTAATGTATTTATTATTATTGTTACATTGCCTTCCCCTTAAGGGAAGCTTTGTCCTCAAAGCTGTATTGATAGCAATGTCTGATTTCCTTTGAATGATCGTCTTGGGATCCTTTCCTTTTTGTATTTGTGACATTTGAGGAAATGAGCCGATACGAGTTATGGATTCCCAGGCAAATTGTCGCATCGTATCTGTTGTGGTCCAAACCTGTTGTTGGTCAAAATGACGATTATAATTAGGATGTTTGTAAGGTGTAGGTGTTGTTTGTTATTCTTTCTTTAGGACTGTGGCGAGGACTGTCTTCACTTCCTCAATTTGATTTTTAGGTGCATTTTCCTGGATTTGTGCTTCTTGGTTCTCTAGTAGTTTGTTATGATTCTGAATCTTTTCGATTCTTTCATCTTGCGACATTTTTTGAATTTATAACTCCTTGATTTGATTATGTAGTTCCTGATTACGATTATTCAGAAACTGGTTTTCTTCTTGCTTTTCCAGTATTTTTCCTTCGAGGTCTTCACCAGAGTGTTCCCTCTTGCTACTATTTTTCAATTTTTTGATCTTTGTAATCAGTTTTTTGTTATGATTTCGTAGTCGACAAATCTCTTCGGTATTGCTTGATAATACCTTGTTGCCTTTTGTCAATCCCAACTTATGTGTCTTCTTACTGTCGTCATGTTGTTGTTGGAGTCTTTCTTTTTGTTGTTGATGATGACGTAATTCTGTTTCCTGAGTTCCTAACTTTTCATGTACTTGCACCAATTCATCTTCTTTGTCGATGACGACTTTGTTAAGACGACTAATTTATTCTTCCAATTGGATAATATTCCGATATGGATGTTCTTCGACTTTTTTTAACTTTATTATCTAGTCATCAAGTTTTTGAATGATGCCTTCCAGACGTGATATTTTCTCATCTTTATCTACTAGCCTTTCTATGAGTTTTCTTTTACTATCTTCGAAAAATCCAATATTCATTTCCGAGGTAGTAATCCTTAGTTTATGTTTGTCGATTTCGATTAGTAGACTATTATTGGCGATTTCTCACTCTTTTAGCTCATTCGAAACTACCCGTAACTGTGATTGTAATTTTGGTATCATAGTCGCCATGACTTCTTGAATTCCAATTTTTCGAATTGGTCTTCTTGTTTTATAGCGTATTTCGGTTGATTGTCTAGCCTTCTTTTCTTTCACTTTTTTAATGATAGAAGATCTTCTTTGATTAGGTTAAATGACCCCCTTTTTTTTCTTTTTTTCCAAAAATAATATTCAATAATATTANATATATATAGTTTAATATATAGTATTTTTTAATAATAATTAATTATTGTATTAGGGGTGGCAGGTGCGGGGGGGATCCTTCTGGATCCTGGAGGACAAATAGAATAAACCTTTGCTTGGGGTCTTCGCTATAGGACCAACAATGAGGATGAGTGGTTGGCTCTCCTTCAGGGAATGGAAATCCTAGCTAACACTGATCTCTCTAGGATAGCGATATTTGGATACTCAAGGCATGTCATATATAAAATGCTCAATGGATACACCACCGGCTCTATAAAGTGTCGACATCTGTATGATAAAATCATCCCTCTCTTATATAAACACTATGAATTCTACCATATCCTTCGTACAAATAATGCTGCAGCTGATGCCTTGGCTAATGTGGGGGCCTCCCTACCCCAAGGTTACTATTGCCTTAATGGTTTAGACACACACCCCGAATCCATTCCTTAATGAAATTGTGGGATAAAAGACTTGATTTTCATCGCATTGAACCCATTCTCATGGATATTTTTGAAGTCTCCAAAGTTTTAACACGTTGTCCTACAGCTCCCCATTACACTTCCATGTGGTTCCCTCTCCTCACTGGCCTCTCCTCGATCCTCAACGCTTTTCTTATCCATCTCCCTCAACGTAAATGCTCCTGCAACTCGCATGCTCCAGGTCCTTTCAACCTCTTCATTATGTCTTCCTCCCAAAGCTTTCCTCACCCCCAAGCTCCTTTTGGTAATGGTGTGCTCTCCACTCACTCTGTGTTCTCTCCAGAGAGAACTCTGCTGGATATTATCTCAAGTGTAGATGAGGGCATTTTGCAGGGGATTTTGTGGGAGTCTCTGCCTCTTACCAGGGTTTTTGTTAAAGAAAGTTTGGCTCTAGCCGCTTTCTTTACCTGCTTTTTCTCTCCCTAAGCCGACGGTCCTCTGTGGCATTCGAACTCTGGTTCTGGGCTCAATTTTTCCATTGATGGTCAGTCTTTCATAGCAGGCAGTAACTCGATTCTTGGATGTATTTGCTCTGGGTGGAAGGAAGGAGCGGTCGGCACTCTCTCCTGTCGAAGGGTGAATCCATGGACCTGGGTAACACTTTTTGGCAAGCGGATTTGGGCAAAACCAAAAAAACATACCTCGACCGAGGTTTTATTAAGCCCTCGACTGAGGTTTTAATACCTCGACCAAGGGTTAATAAAGCCCTCGACCGAGGTTTTCTTCAGCCATCGGTCGAGGTATTTATTAACCCTTGGTCGAGATATTGAAACCTGGACCGAGGGTTAGTAAATACCTCGACCGAGGTATGGACCTCGACCGAGGTACGTTTTAAAAAAAAAATTATAAATAGGGGCCGCGCGGGCCCCCAACGTCATTTTCAATCGCTCGACCGAGATACGGAGCTCGACCGAGGGACAGAACTTGACCGAGGGACGGAACTTGACNGCATATATGCGTTTGAGGGCTTCTATCTAGCACATGAGTAAAAAATCAGGTTTTCATCGCCAAATTTGGCCAAAAAGTGTTACCCATCTTCATGGAATCACCCCGAAGCAAGAAAGAACATGACTCTCTCCTATAGGAATTTAGCACTCTCAACTCGATTCTTGGTGGTTTCTCTGGTGGTGAACAGGCTCAAGAGCTTGAAGGTGCAGTTTGGGATCTCCATAGTAATTTCTCCAGATTAGCTCTTGCCATTCACAATCCCAGACAAGGCAGAATGGACCAAGCAAATGAGAACGTCGGGCTTGTAGACTTGAAGAAAAATATCAGGCGTTTGTATGAAATGATGGCTATTGGCATTATGGACAACAAGGAAATTTCCCAAGACGTAAATAATATGGGGGAGGTGGTCAGTTACAACTCTTATCAGATAAGTAACCATGACTCCAGGATCAACGATACAGAGATGAATCTCAAGGAAATCATGGGAAAGGTGGACAAAATTCAAGAAGACCTCCAGCGTTTGGTAAGCATGAACCAAGGAAGCCAAGCTCATGAAAATCCTACAGTAGCAACTCACCCTATGGAGGAGGAATTGGTTGTTCGGCTAATGAAGCACCATGCAACTTTTAATGGTTTTTATAGTTTATGTTTTTTTGTTTGTTCCTTAATCAGCAGTTTATCAGGTTATATACTACCTCAGTACTTAGAAGCTATGTAAAAACTCTGTGTGGAGTTCTATGGTCATCCTTTTGGCCCATTTTTGTTTTCTCCTTTTTTGAACAGCAAGAACTCTCATAGATCGCTTTTTTTGTAATGTATGGTTGTGCACAGCCTGTTTAATATCAAACCTTTTATAGTTTCTGATAATAAAAAATTAATTATTATATAATAAAAATCTTTATTTTATTATTTTATATAATAAAACAAAAAATTGAACTATTATAAATATATTATAATAATACAAATCAAAGCAAAACCTGGGTTGAAGCGAAAGCAAAACCATGTGTTTGTTTTACTTTATCTTTTCTTTTTTTTACTTTCCTTTCCTTTTATTTTCTTTTACCTCCCTTTTTTTTGGCGGGGGGGTTACTTTTACTTTTTATTTTTATTTTTCCTTTTACTTTTATCTCTTTTTTTAAACTTTTTTTTCTTTACTTCTTTTTTCTTTCTTTTTACGTTTTTCTTTTTCTTTTGGACAATGTCCAATATTTTAGGGAAACCCTAAAATAAGGCTACAAGCGAAAAATCAGACAAGGTCTGAGAATTAAGGCCAAAGGCCCAGACCAGCCAAACGAGGCTCTGATACCACTTGAAAGGAACAAAGTTCCTCAATAATAGAATAACCAGTATAAGTAACGTATAAATTCCATAAAGGGCAAGTAATGTAAAATAAGATGTATAATAGATGATAGATTACAATTTGTAGCCACCCTTATATATTGTGTGGACAACCATGAATGAAGGTCCACGTCCCTTAACCTATTATTACATATCACTAGTTAATATTTAATGTATTTATTATTATTGTTACAGTAAATACAATAGAATCCCAATGCATCATCTTGAGAATGAGGTAATTGCTTTGGGTACTACAATTGTTGACTATATTGAAGACAATATCTTGAAGTTTAAAACTTTGATACTTATGCTTGTAGGTTTTGGTATGAATCTTGATGATTGGATGATGCTTTCCATCTTTTTTAAAATTATTGAAATATACTCTATTTTTTCTACATTTTATTCCACCAAAGAAGCTTTTGGAGTTGCTTATAAAGTGCCTAGTTTTGAATCATTTAGTGAAAAACCTACATTTCAATAATTTAGTAAATGTGTAATGGGAGAGCCATACAATATCTTTGTAAGTTGGTGTCATTTCTATAGATACTGAGAATAAGTTCTTGGTGGTGTAGAAAATGTAAGTCCCAAGAAGAAATCCAATAAAAACATAGGAAAAAAAGGGTCCTAAATACAATCAATGTTCATTTTGTCCAAATTTGGAACAAGAAGTAAAGTCTAGGGAAAAGAAGAATGACAAGCATTGTTAATTTTGTGGATGGGGTGGTAATTTTGAGTCATGTTGTTGCAAGAATATGGAGTCATTAGAGGAAACCATGAAGTAATTCAATATCAAACGTAATCCTCCTTCAAAATCTTAGGCCCTTTTTTCTTATGCTTATAACTCTAATGTAAAAAAATATTCTATAAATGATTAGATAGGAGACTCTCATCATAGGGATAAGAATAAGGACATAAGTTCTTGATGATTGTAACACCAAGAATATTTATGTTGGTGATTATAAGTCCTCATTAGTTTTAGGATCATGAACAATACAATATCAACCCTAATCATCCTTCTAAATCTTAGGTATTTTTTGCTTATGCTTATAATTCCAATGTAACAAAATCCTTCAATAGATAATTGGGTAGGAGACTCTCATCATAGCGATAAGAATAAGGACATAAGTTATTGATGATTATAACACCAAGCATATTTATGTTGGTGATGTTAAATTTGCAGCATCACAATTCGTTCTCCAAGCCAATCTTGTGTGCCAGGCTTGGGCCTCATGTGTTAATGTAGTGCCTTAGGGAACTTGAGTTGGACTTATGAAACTTGGAGTAGATTCTTTAGTTGGACTCAAGAAAGACTAAGAATTATGTGTAAAGGTTAATCCTCATCTGTTGGGGTGAATTGTTTGATATGTCAAAGTGATGATGTTGTACACTCTTGTTGGAAAAGACTAAGGACTTGTGTGTCAAGTCAGATCCTCATGTGTTGAGGTGGACCTAATGTGTCATGTCAAAGCATGAATGATGTGTGATGTATTGCTAACCATGGTCACTCGAGATGGATAATATATCAAGTCTCCTTTTAGAGATTGACCACCTCTAGAGTGAATTAATTTAGCATATGACCACTTGGAATGATAGTAATAAAATATGATCACATCATTAGACAAATCTTCTTAGTATAATTGATATAATAGATAAATTAAAGTTAGCACATATGGACCATGCAGATAAGATAAGAGATAAAGTTAAATTGCATTGAGAATAAGATAATTTGAACTACTCATCATAAAGGCTTCAATGAATTAAGGAGAACTTAAATTGTTAAACTCCAAGTGATTATTAACAAAATGAATAGTTGAGTTAATTAAGGAGAAATTGAGTTGATCACTTCAATGATGTAATCAAGAAGGAGTTCATTTAAAATAATTTAACTAAGAGTCAATAAAGAAGAATGAGTTAACTAAATATATTTGCATGATGACACTTTAGTCAAACCAAAAGACAACACTTAAGTTGCGACACTTAAGTTGAAACACTTGAGTTAAACTAAAATATGACACTTAGTTTCAACACTTGAATTACGAGACTTGAGTTAGCATCCTAAGTGATCTAGATCCCAATTGTATGCGAGTTCATCCTGAAGTCTGTACAGAAAATATTTAATTTCAAAGATGAAAGGTATTGCAAAGTTGTTATGTAGGATTGAAGAAACTGAGGTGCATAGCTAATTCTCCTTGAGGGCATTCGATATATTCAACATGAGATATGAATTCCCCATGTAGGAATTCTCTACATCTTGCATGAGACTGAAATTAGCAATTTAATAATGTGTCAGACACATTGTAGAGTTTGTATGTTTGGTATCTCTTCACTCTTGTTCAGTGATTACACCTAAGGTGTTTCGAATTCTCTCTTATCTTACACAAGGGGTGTTGAATATTGTAAAATACATTCTATGTTATCTATCCTTGTGCTAAGAATATTTGTTGGGGTTTTTCTTCCTCATTGTTTTTAGGGTTTTCCCCAGGTTACATGTTGTGTTATGTGTGAATGATTATGTGTATGAATGGTTAATTGATTTCAAGCACTCAGTAATTCTACAATCAAAGATTAAAGATCAAAGTTCAACAAAATTCAACAGGTGATTATAAGTCCTCATGAGTTTTAAAATTGTGAACCATTTATTTAGATAGTAGCATGTTTAACCATATACTTTGTGTTCCCTGTCTCTCTTATAATATTTTATATATCTAACACATAACTCATCCTAGTGTTGGAAAAATCTTAAGTTTTTTTCCGCATACTTTTGTAATCAAATATATGCATGATTTTCAACATGCAATAGCTTCATGTAGTGTTGATAATTTCTACAAACTATATGATTTTAACGTTTTGAGGGCATATTCACTTTCTCACTCATACTAATGATTTTAGTTGACTCTAGAATGAGTGGTTTGGATACTTAAATTACTACTTCCTACAACAATTATGTAATCATCAAATGGTGCATGGTATTTTTTCTCATTTCCTACCAAGATGGCATTTGTTTGAGTTGTGTTCTTGAAACACATCATTAGGATAGTTTTAACAAAAGTGGTTTTTGGTGAACACAAAACCTGTGGAGCTTTTTTATAGTGATTTATGTTGTCCTTTACCATAGTTTTTTTGTCACAAGTATTTTCTACTCTTTATTGATGATTTTCCTAAGAACACATGGGTTTCTTTTCTCCCCCACAAAAGTGAAGCTTTCAATAAGTTTTTGTTTTTAAGGAAATTGTTGAAAAAAAATATAGTCATCACATTTTGAGACTCTTATCATACAATGAAGGAAAATATCTAAACAATCATTTCATTGATTTCTATGGCACATTGTCCCTTTTACACCATTGTATAACCATGTGCCTAGGAGAAAAAATCAAACCTTAAAGGAAATGGATAATCACATGATTTGTTTTTCCTTTCAATTTTGGGTTGAAGCCATTACCATGTGAACTACATATAGAACCACACTCCTATAAAGTTTGTGTATATAGTAACATCACTAGAATCATGAAGAAAAAGAAAGCTGGATGTTAGAAACTTTCCATTATTCAATTATGGCATTTGGGATCACAATCATAATGAGAAGCATAAAACTTTACAACCTAATAATAAAAAATGAACTTTTGTTGGTTATTTAGAGGATGTAAAAGGGTATTTCTTGTATGTACTCCACACTCCAAAGGTGATACTTAGTAGATATCTCTGCTTTGATGAGTGTTTTTTGACTTGCGATCCTAGTTTAGTACATGTGCCATATTCGACTCACAAATTGATTCTTCTTTTACTTATTATAATGATGTTGTTTCTATTATCAATGATAGTTATTTTGGCAAAGGCAATAAAGAGTCGCATGCTCCTCCTCCTCCTCTTAATGCTCGACGTATTCTTGGATGGAACAAAATCAAGAAGTTGTTGGTTCTTTAGATGTTGATCCTATTGTTTCTCACCAAACATGTTTACAATGACAAAATGTATCTTTGGTCCTCATGGAACAAAATTTGGAGACTCGAGATCCAAAACCCTTTCATGAATCATTTGGTCAACCAAGGTGGGATGAAGCGATGAATGAAAAGTATTGTTCCTTGTTATAAAACGATACATGGGATTTAGTCTCTCTCCCTTAAGAGACGAATTTGTGAAATGTAAGTTGGTTTATAGATCCAATTATGTAGTGGATAGAAATTTGGACAAATATAGACCCTAGTTAATATCCATGCATTTGTATTGGGTTGAAGGCTTTGACTATTTTGAAATATTTTCTACAATTGCTAAGATGGATTCCATTCTCCTTGCTCTATCATTTGCAACTTCATAGAGATGGGAATTAAATTAGATGGATTCCAAGTATTCCTTCTTGCACGAGGATTTATAAGAAAATATTTAAAAGGAACAACCTCACTAGTTTATTTAGCATTAGAGGAAATTTCAATTCAAAATGGGCCTTTTAACTCTAATTCAACTTCCATGTCATCATGTGTTAGCCAATGAAATTGCTTTAAATTTGAAATATCGTATAGGTCTTAAACACTTTTTTAATATAAATTTGGGGATAGGTATCATAAAAAAAAAAACTACTTTTTTTGTTTGTACTTTCGACATATATCCTCATGTTTTTACTCAAATTTCGATCGAGAGAGCTCGTTGGATGCAACGAGTACCCACTTGGCATACTTTTGACGGACCACGCTACCCCAAAAACAAGAAATACATGAAAAAAATGTGTTAATGACATCATCATCACATTTTTTCATGTATTTCTTGTTTTTGGGGTAGCGTGGTCCGTCAAAAAAGAAAAAAACTACTTTTTTGTTTGTATTTTCAACATATCCCCCCGTGTTTTTACTTAAATTTCGATTAGGAGAGCTCGTTGGATGCGGAATTAACCTCCGCATCCAACGAGTACCCACTTAGCATACTTTTGACGGACCATGCTACCCCAAAAACAAGAAATACATGAAACAAATGTGATAATGACATCATCATCACATTTT